>JAYMFT010101480.1:0-27934 GCA_038088735.1 Panulirus argus
CAGGGAGAGCTGTGTGTAAGGGAGGTTATAATACAGGAGGGGCTACAGTGCCTGTGGGTCCAGGGAGAACTGTGTGTGTAAGGGAGGTTGTAATACAGGAGGGGCTACAGTGCCTGTGGTCCAGGGAGAGCTGTGTGTGTAAGGGAGGTCATAATACAGGAGGGCTTACAGTGCCTGTGGGTCCAGGGAGAGCTGTGTGTGTAAGGGAGGTTGTAATAGAGGAGGGGGTACAGTGCCTGTGTGTCCAGGGAGAGGTGTGTGTGTAAGGGAGGTCATAATACAGGAGGGGCTATGATGCCTGTGGGTCTAGGGAGAGCTGTGCGTGTAAGGGAGGTTATAATACAGGAGGGGCTACGGAGCCTGTGGGCCTGGGAGACCTGCGCGTGTGCAAGTGATCCTGATACAGAACCGAGAGTGGCTGTGGTGCTGTGTCGGCGCCACTCTCCACCACCACAACAACGTCCACCTCTCTCACTCACTGGCTCCTCCCAGCAGCCTCCCAGTCACCCCCACCGGTCCAACCCCGCTCCCTCCCTCTCCTCTCCCCCCCCCCTCTCTCTCTCTCTCTCTCTCTCTCTCTCATATCCCGTCTTGTCTCACTATCAACGGCGTGTTCTCTCGTACGATGCCAAGTCTTCCTTCATTATGATCCTCTGCCTTTGATAATAAGGGTCTACTTTGTTTTTTTTTTTTTCGGTGCCCCATTAATTAGCATCTAACGATACTCTATTGGAGAACATCACGTTGTTGCGTCTGATGAAGTATTTGTCTAATTATCAAAATTATTATAATTACTAGTATTATCATTATTTTCATTATCATTATCATTATTATAATTATCATCACCCTTTTCATTACTGCCTGTAACATACATACCCACCTCCTGCCCAAGGAGTCCTTTCTGTCTTCAAAAGGCTCCATCAATACGCACACACGCATGTAAAATGTACTCCGGACTGCTCTGTGCTACCCCAGCTCAGTACAATGTCCGTCAGGGCTGTGTGCGCGAGAGAACCCCACAGCAAAACAGGCATCCTCCGACCTTCAGCGGCATCACCGACCGGCAACAGTCAGTCGATCACCTGCTAGCTCCCTAATCGGCGGACTTGAACCTGTCAGTGTGTGGCACCCTATAAATCACCTCCGTCACTCGACTTCGGCCTGCCACTCCTCTATCCCAGACCTATTTTACATCCCCTCGATCAAGGACACCACCAGCACCGGGATGTAGGAGGGTAATATGACCTCCTCCTGACGACTTCACACCAAGTATTATACAGGCATGTCACTGTACGACAGCTTTATAAAATCCCTTGATCGTATGCATGTTACCGTATGCCTAGTTCAAACACCCACCGTCAGTGCGCCACAATCGGTAGCAATCAGGGTGTAAATAAATTTAAAAATCTCATCCATAAATTCAGATAAACGCATCATGAATCCGGGGAATGATAATAGAGCAAGGCGGCCCTTGTATACGAGCGAAGGAAATACCTAACGTGACCCTGGCGACGCAATGAGTGACATTATCAGGCCAGCGAGGCTGAACACTGTCAGGAGTCTGAAGGCAGTACCAACCCTCATCGAAGACCCGACCAGCTCCTCTCCAATCCCTCTCTCTCTCCTACCCCAAGCACGTCACCATCTTCCCTCCCTCCCTCCCTCACACCACTCAACACCAACATATCTACAACCAGTATCAGTATCACCTGTGCTAGTGTGGAGAGGAATGCCGTGGGAGTCTGCGAGCTGTGTGTGGAGGGTTAAAGAGAAAGGATGTGTAAAATACACCTGTAACAATCAAGTTCTGTCCCCCAGACCGTGGGTACGTTCGTCTGTCTCAAGCGGAAAGCTTAAAGATTCTGACAGTAGACTAATGGAAGGGACAAGAAGAAGAACACACGCCTGTTTTATACCATTCTGGCGCAGCGTTCTCCCAAGAAATGAAACGTTAAACCCGAAGGTCAGAGTTTGCGTTGAAAACTTCCGGGCCGACCTACGTATATTCACGATCCTGTGAAACATGGCTCCCAACCGGGGGGAAACTTAAACAACTTTCCGGGAATCTCTCGAAAAGTTCGAGTGGGAAGACGAGTCTCCTAACAAGATGATATTGGGTGAATTACACTCCAGCCCTGCAATGGCGGAAAGTCATCTGCCTATACCAACAGGTGTTAAGGATATTTCATCAGTACAGAGAAGATAGCTAGGCAATTCAATAGGTATAATGTCGATTGTGTGTAACTGAATGCTGTTTCACACTGATAATTAGGAGTCGTTAGTTAGATTTTAAGGAAAACAATGAGAGGAAATGACGAACAACTATCAGCCATTTGTATCACTGTGAAGGTTAGGAATACGATTATATACGTGAAAAGGGGAAAGGAAATGAGTGATTACTATGCATTTACGTCACAATAAAGTTAAGGGTAAGGGGAAGCATTTACCGCAAAACAAAGAGAGTTCGAGAAAGGAGTCACTTTGAGGATAGGACAAAAGCTGTAAAGGACAGACGTAAATACGTCCATATAAACATGGAACTCCTACTGCTGTTAAATATAAGAAAATAACATGCTAATATTCAGTTGCCGGCATGTGAAGTAAATCTTAACTAATTATGAATACGAAGTTAGAAAACAAACATCTGAATGTCGCTCTAAGACCCTTAAAACTTAAGGGCTTCGCTCCGTTAAAGGTAAAGAGTAAAACAGTGTGGGACTAGGGGGGACAGAGACTCTCTCTTGATGGATGAAGAAACGACTTAAACTCGTCCTTCCTTATCGTACCTCCTCATAACTGCTGGTCTCTGAGTACGGCCACGTCCTCCCCTGACACGGAGCAGTTGTTCCCCGAACGAGAGGCTGTGGATGTGTGTGTGTGTGTGTGCGCACTGCGCTGCCCAGCCAAGCCAAGCCACCTCTTGACACACTGGAGGTCTCAGGTTACCCACCTTATCAACAACCACCAGCCTCTTAAACCAAACTGCTCCCCTTCCCATCCCATCCCATCCCTGCCCAGCGCCCTCTACCCACCCACATTCATTGTCCTGTACCCATCTCTTTCTCGCTCTCTTCTTTTCTATTTCGTCTCTTATCTCACGGCCAGCGAACTCGAGTCCCTTGGTCCATCCCTGAGTTGTCTCACGAACCCCAGAAGAGGCGCTCACTGTCTCACTGTACGCTTCATGCTGGCCTCCTCCTCCTCCGCCGTCTTCCTGCTACGTACGTATGTGCCCTTCAGCCAGGTCATCACAGGAAGCGTGTCTGTCTGAGTGTATCGCCTACACCGAAACCGTTCTCTCTATCTCATGATCAATTCGCTGCACCTTCCAGGGGTGAACTCCTTCTCTGTACGCTTTTATTAACGTAATCTGTCGTCTTAAACGTTGCGTAAATCGATAAGACATCTCTCCTTCTCTCTCACTCAATGCCAGCAATATTTGCATCTGTATAGACAAAACGAAGGTACTTTACTCTTGAGAAATGATGTCATGTGCATCTTCCCTTGTTCCTGTTGAACACACACACACACACACACACACACACACAGAGACGTGGGTCAATAACTATGACCTTCACATTTCGAAAGACAGGTTTCTCACTCTTTCAAAAATTCGTAAATACTTTCCCTTGTCTTTTCTTTTTCCGTTTCATGATTCTCTGTATTTCGATTATGGCCCAGCCTTGATGTGGACTTTTTCCGTGACTGGAGCCTTCAATATAAAAAAAAAAGAAAAGTTTCGGATGTACTTAGTGTAGAGAAGACTTACGCGGCACTGCAGCCGGCCAACAACAGAAAGACATAAGAAGAAAAAAGTGTAGCAAGACATAAATGAAGGAACGGAGGAAAACTGGAAAAGAATCTCGTGGACAAAGCAGGAGATAATCCCAAGCTTTTCCATAAATTCCTCTGGAGTAAGCTGTCAATTAAAGCTCAACAAGATGTAGAGGGAAGAGCTGTAGAGAGGTCGATGCGAAGTTATGGGAGGAAGTGAATGACAAGTTCAAAGAATGCTGTCACTCTGGAAGGCACCGAAGCCCCAATAGCAGCAGAAGCAGCGGTGTTATGGAAGAGGAAGCTCTTGGGAAGCATGGAAACGGTACACATAAGACATGTGGCCTTGACCCATATGATATTCACGGCCCAGATGACGTTTCTCATTGTGTGTTTTAGAAGTTTTGAAATTCTTTTGATAGTCAGCCTGATGTGTTGTTCTCAAGATGGTAGTGGACGAGGGGGTAAAGTTACGCAGAGGTACGTAGATACGCAGACCACATGGACCCCAAAGGTCCAGGCGAGGTGGTCTGGCCTCAACGCTACAGAGAGAGAGAGAGAGAGAGAAACGACAAAAGAGTGCAAGAGAGCAAATACTGTACCTGTCTTTAAGAACGGAGATGAGAAAGTTTTTGCACGGAACTACCGACCTGTCTTCAGAAGGCAAGTGGATGGCTACTTGCAAGGGAGAGACTGGCTACGTGAGAGACACCACGAATTCCGGGCGCACGCGTTAACAAGCCTCTTGGAAATCTACGAGAAGGTGAGCTCCGTTTTTGGGGGGCGAAAGAGAAGCCCTGGGTGGACTGTGGGTATCTAGAGAGCCAGAGAGGACCTAAGTACCATAGAGGAGGTTGATGGAGACCCTGGATCATCAGGCAGACATAAGGGGAGGTAGGGGGAAGACTCCTTCGTGGATGGAGAGAAGGTCAACATTGTGAGAGGAACTATAAGTCACTGATGGCTCCTGCATGTCAATGGCTACGAGCACGTGACTGTTTCCACGTTTGACACACCACCTCCTTAGCCGAGGCAAGTCCGGCTGATCAGCAGGACGCCCCAACACTCTCTCTCTCTCTTCTCTCCCCCCGAAGCAGCCGCGCCTCTACCGACAAAAGGACTGATACTCAGCCTTACGTGAACAAGTAATATGTTACGCCTAAATTAAAAAAAAAAGTTACGGTAAAATGTAAGCAAAAACAATACAGCATTACTTAATATGGTGCCGCTGGGAAGCTCCGCGTGACCAGACGTCACGTCAACGTCACACTGCGTCACACTTACGTCACACCACGCCACCACTGGGTGTAAAACAGCTGCTGGAGCACCACACAGAAATACGTACCTGGAGGGAAGAGAGAGAGAGACAAGTGTTACATACTGCACCACAGTATCAAAAAATGTTTATATAACATCCTAAAAAAGTATGAAATGAAAGGAATTTTTCTTTGCCCACATCATCACTAGAAACACGTGAGAATTGCGACAGACAATTTACACGTAAAACGAAAACGCCACACCTACAGCACAATATAGTAGAGTCTGAGTGCTTACACAGGAAGAAATCATCACGAGTAATGCGAAAATAAGTGATATCAATTTTTACAATAAATTATAATGCAACAGTCACACGAAAAAGGCCATCATTACGCCTCCATCCAGTTTATACAATAAAATGTTGAAGTCATGTAAAAAAGAGTAAGCATAACGGTACCTATCAACTTGTACAATAATGTAATATGCTATATAGACATATAAAAAATGGTCAGCATACTTATTTCCATTATAAAGGATGCATGTTAAATTAACGTCTAGGTTAAATCTATGGTAAAAGAAGACATAGCACATACTTACGAAAATACATACAAAATATACTTCCACACACATAAAGGTCCGTATATACAGGTATATATAAATACATTTACACACATATATCAAAGGAAATAGCATGAATATATGGAACTATAATCACAAAAGCAATATATACACATATTTCAGAAGAAACAGCATGAATACATACGAGTCAAAATTACAGAACGCAGACGCTTGCTTGTGAACAAGCTAGGCTAAAAACAACATGGACGAAGGTAAAAGTACGGACGCGCTTCGAGTTTTCGTAAGGAGCACCAATTTGCCACTTTACCTCCTTAGCCAGCCAGGGAGTTGAGGTGGTGAGGGGCCCTTGAGGTATAGCATCACCCTCTGAGGAGGGGATGAGTCAAGACAATACGAGGAACTTACCCTTGCCGGGGCTGTAGCCGACCCACTGGGGAACCATCTCAGAACTGTAGGTAACCCATTGTGGTAACCATGTCCAGAACTGTAGTTAATCCACTGGGGTAACCATGCCTGAACTGTGGCTAATCCAATGGGGTACTCATATCAGAACTTTAGTTAACCCACTGGGGTAACCATGCCAAAACTGTGGCTAACCCACTGTGGTAACCATGTCAGTACTGTAGTTAACCCACTGGGGTAACCATGCCCAAAACTGTAGTTACCCCACTGGGGTAACCATGCCCAGAACTTTAGTTAACCCACTGGGGTAACCATGCCAAAACTGTGGCTAACCCACTGTGGTAACCATTCAGTACTGTAGTTAACCCACTGGGGTAACCATGCCCAAAACTGTAGTTAACCCACTGGGGTAACCATGCCCAGAACTGTAGTTAACCCACTGTGGTAACCATGTCCAGAACTGCAGTTAATCCACTGGGGTAACCATGCCCAAACTGTGGCTAACCCATTGTGGTAACCACGTCAGTACTGTAGCTTAAGGTGAGGTTAGTCAAGGTGAGGGTATCCAAATCTCCTGTCTTCTATCACCGCAGGCGGGAATGATCTCCAAGAAGCTAGAAGGCAACAAGTACAAATATTGGCGTTTGTTCAGCCATACCCTGACATCCTACCACCAGCCGGCAACATCATCAGATTAACAGTTAACTGAACATTACTCAGACTTCAGCTTCTGACGTCTGAAGGTCCTCGCATACATCTGTTGAACACATCTACTGTATATCTGAACATCAACCAAAATGTTCATTTCTCTTCCCTCTCACGGCAGAACATCACCCCCAACAGACCTGAACATCACCCCACCACACCTGAACGCCTTTCCACCACACCTGAACACGACCCCACACCGGCCATGCTTGAACCTTACACACGTGTCTTACACACCTTAATCTTTACGAACGTGCGTCTCTCCAAACACCTGCAACAACACTTACATCCTCCTCCAATCACCCACGACTCAACATACCTACCACACAACTGGCCACTTCACACCTGTACACCAGCTTGGTCCCAAATGTGTCTTAGCAACACATTTGATTTAAATTTTAACAGCTCAGCGGAGACTCTTTGACATTCATGGCCCTCATCACCGTATCACATATCAAACTGGATATATTTATATACTCTTGAGTCTTCCCTTGATGTACTCGAGAGGAATTCTCAAAGAAAAACATCAATAATCCTTGAAAAATAAGATGACATACACAGAGGGTTACCTTGACACCATACACATAACGACCCTTGGTGACTGATATAGGTGGGGTACATTTATATATCCCACAACACGCAGATCAGCCTACGTATTTTCCATCCAGAGCTGAAAATCTTACTCGTGACAATAATTCGAAACAAAGGATCTAAAAACATATTAAGTACATATACTTACATAAGTGAAGTGCATTGATGCCTCACTCTTTGACAAGCCACTCTCTCACTTTTTTCTCTCTCACTCACAAAGTCTGTTCAACGCACTTAGAGAAGCATAAGGAAATGATAGAGGTCTAGAGGTGGGCAACAGACAAGAGACGGGTGCCAGGACTAAGACTGCCGCATTGCAGTGAGAGGCAAGACGTCACAAATTTGCTCACGAAGGATAAAAGTAGAGTGACGGGTGACTCGATCACGATACTCAACTTCTCCATTCAGCTTAATGTCGGTGGCGAATAGTTGATCGACAGATGCTTAGACAAAGCAACTCGAGAGACATAATAAGCAACTATCAGGAAAACTGATAGTAAAGAAGTTCAACAGACGGGGTCCCCCGTAGGGCAAAAATAAATCACAATCACGTACAGAGACAGAGGAAGCGCGTGATAACCATAACGTATGTGAACCCAGGAAGGTTGGAGGTGGAGGTTGAGTGGGTGTGAGATCAGCTGATCCTGGAGCGCTGGGCCAAAACCCTTTCGGTCCACCCACACCATCCCCCCCATCGTCCTCCTCCCCTACCTGCACCATACATCAGCAAGGACAGGCAATGGGCGCAGCTGCTGCTGCTCCCTCCTCCTCCTCCTACCCCAACCAACCACACGGCCCCAAACCTGCACACCTACATTTTCTTCACAGTAAATATTGCGAGTCCCTTTGCCCTTAATATAGCCCAGACACGCTTCTGCCAGGCAAGCCTGCGAGGTGAGTCTGCCAGACCTCCTGCAAGTCCGCCACCCAACCCCCAAGATACCTAGGGTCTCCCTCCTTCCTTCCCACAAACGCAACAAAACCCAACTTCCTAAACTCCGTTAACGTTACTGTCGCAAAACGAGACGTGCCATGGAGGGGACACTGTAAAAATCATTCGTTCTTTAATTGCAACACTAGCTAAACATTCGCTGGCTATGTTGCACCTCATTCGACGAGTTTTCAATCACGCAATCCTCACGTCATTAAAGATGATTACACTTTACTTTTACTTGTAAAGTGAGTTATGAAGATAGGGTGCTATTTAAGAAAAGATAGCTTCACTACCATAAAGACAATCTAGCCTTAAGGCAACGTATATAACCAGCAACAAGAAAGGAAATGTTTTCTATTCCTTACGACCATGGAGGTAGTTTACCTTTCCACGGACATGTGTACCAGCAAGATCAATGATACGGGGGTCTGTCTACGCCTCGACTGATGGCGTGCATCAGTACGTAATAACCCGTGTGGTGTATGGGCGGCGGGCGTGTGGCTCGCACACAGACACACTGGCTCAATCAATTTGACAGCCGACGCGTCCGCCAAGGTAATCCTTCACCATACATACGTAGATACAAAAGTAAAAGTTTCGATGAGGGATTATCTGTATTAATATCACAGGAGGTTGATGGCAGGCACGGGGTATCTGGGAGGGTTAGTGACGGCGGCGCTGTGAGCCAACACCGCAGGTGGCTGTTATATTCCCCTCCCTGGACAATTTTTTTGTTTCTTTCTGCGTCTCACGCACTTGGGTTGCTGGTATTCAGTCCACAAAACACGCCCTCTCTCTCCATCTCACACACAGCATTCGAGTACATATAACCCACACGACTTTTATCAACTCGACATTTTCTTGCGGTGAGCGCTACGCGCAAGCCCTATCCAAACATAAGATTTCGTCGGGGGTAAAGAAACTTCAGGAAGATGAGGATCCTCGAGTGAGAAACTCTCCCCGTACAAACGGCTAATCATCAGGATGTAATTACATACAGAACCGTGCAAACAGGTAATTATATAGATGTAATTACATCGAGACCGAAGGAGCCAATCAGACAATGGGATGTATGACTCAAATCATGGTGTTTAACCGAGGAAGATGAATGGAACAAACAGTAGGAAGCAAGTCATTATCTGCGTTTATGTTTTACGGGCGGCTGAATAAAATAGATGGGGCGGCGGCGGAAGACCACTTTACCTTGAGCCACATCTACGATCCCCTTCACCGGGCCAGCCCACTGGGAAGCTCAACATGCGAGCCACACTCACCTGAGGCAACCAACCTACGTTCGGACAGCGGTTACCTACAAATACGACGCTGTTTTTACGGGACAAAACGCGTGATTTCCTCCCAATACCCAAGAGTGTTTTCTTGGCCTTTCGAACCCACCATTGGGTTATTCGGCAATGTCTGCCATCTGCCCCTCGCAAATACGTGAAAATCAAACCTATTCAGCAACAGCATTAGGGCATTTGGATATGATATCCGGGCCACCATACCGTAGAGCCGTAGCGTCGTGCTTAAGGATCGTACCTTCGTCACCAGAGGTTGTACCGTTGTGCTCAACGATCGTTCCCTCCTCCATAAAGTTAGGTTATTATCAACGCTGCTTCTATTTCCTAACTTTCCCGATGATGCACTACTCTCACAGGCAGGGTAATTGTGCAACAAGACGTTTGGCACTCAGTGCTGACAATGAAGATCTTGTATTTTTCAGTAAACCCAAATATGATTACCAGTTGAGATCTATTTATGATATTAATTAATCCATACAGCTTCGCATAATCTCAAAGAGCAGAGAAGGTTTGAGATGCATAAATACATTTCTTTATTTTCATTATTTCCTTTCCTGGCGTTTAATCCTAAACACATCGTGTCATTCCATCAAACTTCAGACAACCTAGAGCTAAGCTGGAGCTCAGTCCCCAGACAATCTGGAATTCGGCTGGAATTCAGCCTCCAGATAATCTGGAGCTACGCTTGGGCTCGACCCGCAGACAATCTTGTGCTAGGCTAAGATCTAACCAAGACAAAATCTGGAGTCAGGTTAAGGTACAACCATCCCAGACAATTTGCAGCTAGGTTAGGATTCAACCCACCTAAACAACCTATTTCTAGGCTAGGATTCAACCCACCTAAACAACCAACTTCTAGGCTAGGATTCAACCCACCTAAACAACCAACTTCTAGGCTAGGATTCAACCTCATACAATCTGGAGTTATGCTACGGTTCAACCCCAACTATGGCGTAGTAGAACCATAGACTTTCCCGTTCTTCAATCATAAGTATAAAAGAAAACAATCAAGGAATATTCTTGAAAAACAAATCAACAACATTCCATTATTACCTACATTTCAGTGCTCGCATTTCTTAGTTATATTGATTTCGTTGTAAGATTCATTACAGCAGTTAAATTACTCGTAAACAACTTACAGTAAAGCCTAATAACTTAATCAAACATTAAGTTTCAAGTCCCAAAGCCACTCTGTTACAAGCCTAGTCCAACCGGTCTCAGTCATATAGCTCAAATACACCCGCTGTATATCTACATAGATAATATACTTTACCCTTACTGAAAATGCATTAAGAAGGTACTTAGTCCTGAGTTTGTTGCTTCTCTAGTCAGCCTTGGGCCGGGTCGGGTTGCCGAGCACTTAGTCTCCTCAGCAACAAAATACAGTTTACGACTTTCACTAGTGGTGACTGGCGTCCGACTGCCGCTCTTGCACGGAGAAGCGAAGTGAGAAATGACTGTGACTAAATCGCCGATTTTGATCAATTTAACTGTCATGATCTATGTTTTTCCCTATGTTTGTTTAACAAATATGATCTGTGTTTTTTCATAACTATGTTTGTTTAACAAAGCCAAAATAACTTGCATACTTTTGATATTCAAAGTTTTACCATTCAAAAGCACATTTCAATTTTGATATTAAATTTACAGGAAAAGAGATTTAATGTTACGGTCTGGTCCATAATCACAAGTTTCACAGCATTATGGCTCCTTTCACGACAGATAATCTGCATTATTAACATTGGCGTATAAGTGACATATAATATTACAATAGCGTAATTATTCAAAATACAATAATGTAATGATACAACAGTGCAATGATAACACAGTACTGCAGTGTATAGATTTCCGGTTCTTTCCCTACAAAATCAGTAATGGCAATTTAAAGACCCTCTTGTCTAAAAACCAGGAACAGGAATTCAAAGATCCTCTACACTAAAAATCAGAAATAGAAATTTAAAGAGCCTCTTGTCTAAAAATCTGTAATAACAATTTAAAGATCTTGTCAAAAAATCAGGTTGTGGCAAATTTAAAGACCCTCTTGTCTAAAAATCAGCATCAGTAATTTAAAGATCCTCTGCCCTAAAAATCAGTAAAAGCAATTTAAAGAGCCTCTTGTCTAAAAATCAGCATCAGCAACTTGAATCTCCTCTTGTCTATTCTTAACGGTATAGTTGGTTCGGGGGGCGCCAGATGTCACTCCACACCTGAAATAACAGTGCGCCAAGCCCGCCCACCCACCAATCTATCCATCCCGGGTACAAAAGACAGGACGGTAACGTTGTTGGAATATAGCAAGGCTCAAGTGGTGTGACCTGGCCGATTGGGATTCGTGTGTGTGTGTGTGTGTGGTAGTGGGAGGTCTGGGGTAGGCGAGGTACATGGGTACTGGAAGAGAGGGGCGTGGTATAGCACAATTAGGCTGAAAGATTTTCATTCAACCTAGCTGTTCATCCACCCTCAGGGGCTGGTCGATAAAAATGGGTACCTGACGAATTAATGCGTTTGCAGGCCTACCTGACCCATCCCAGGACTAAGGGCGGTACTATATGCCTACTGGTAACACCGACCACACCAAGCCTACCAACGCTGACCGAGAACTGGCATCATAACTATACCGCCGACGGTGGCGCTCGGAGTCCCACTGTTGCTATAACACAGCCGCCGTCCCGACCAGTCAGACTGGCCAGGTGAGGCGCCGTCAGTTGGATGCCTCCCAACTCTTGAGTCACGTCCTCCTCCCAGACTATCATGACTCCCATTTTACATGGGGTTCCTGCCCCATACCGCGCAGTCCTGCCTGAGGTAGGCTAGGGCGTCCGCTACTAGGGCTGGGGGCTGATGAAGGCTACCAGGCAGGGTGGTGGGCAGGTGGGGGTTAGACGGGGAAGGCGGGTGGGGGCTTGATGGGGGAGAAGGCGTGTGTGGCCGAGCGGGGGCGGTGGGGAGGGTGACGTGGGAGATGCGACGTCACCACACAACAGGACATAAACATGCAGGTGGAATGAACCCACTGTCAGCCGTACACTTACATCCTCCACTTACCTACTCCTAGCCAAGTACCCTTCTACCAAACCATCACTAAAATACTTTAAGTATATCAAAAAAATCAAGGATTCACCAACTAAAGTAAAAAAAAGAAAGAAATGTCCATTCTATTCTGAAACACGACTGCAATGACTTTACCTTTCAAACACATGATGAAAGAAGGTCGCTTATGGCGGTGGTGGAGCGGACACCAACGACACGGCGTCAGTCAAACCACAAGACACAGGACGGCTTGCGAGTCGCGACGAGAGGTCAGTCAACGACGGGAACAAATAACTAAGAGGCGTTCCTCGGCAGGGGTGACGAAGAAGACGACGACGACCAGGTGGTGCCCCCCTGGCAGGTAATCCTGACGGAACCGGCTAACCAAACATGAGAGTGTGACAACACTGCCGGAATTACAGTCATGAAATCAGCCGCAACACTGGCTCGAGGCGTCGTCCTCCCGTTCCCACAAACATGCGTATAATCATGAGAAGCAGCTTACTTAAAACGTACTCGTACGATGCATCTTCGTTCAGTTTGTTTTGTGACCGTCTTTAGTCGCATATATATATATATATATATATATATATATATATATATATATCGGATCTCCATATCCAGAATGGGTCATCTTATTCGGATGGACTAAAAGGTTAACGAAAACATAAACACGAGCTGTCTTCGCTTCTCTGGCCTGTATACAGCGAGCATCTGTCTCATCCACTGGCCTGTGTAGCAGCCTTCTGTCTGACCCTCTGACCTGTACAGTGGCGCGCCTGTCTGACCCTCTGATCAGTATGGCGGGCACCTGTCTGACCCTCTGACCTGTGTGGCGGGCATCTGCTTGATCTCGGTATTCCCGTTTTAGACGGCTCAAGTGCAACATAATTATAACCCAGGAAATTCCTGCCAGCTGGCTGTGCCTCGGGCATGACATGCACCCGGGTCTATGATAGGCTGGCCCGGCCACAGACCCGGGAAGTGAGTCAGTCAGTCATGCCTCTATCCTCAACCCTCAGCCAATAAATAACATCCACCTACTCAGATGAGGACCCTGACTTCGTCCAAAGACCCCCGAGCATACTTCACTAACTCAGGGCTTTTTTCAAATCATCCCTGAGATATGCTTTCGTCTCTCTTAAGAAGACAATAAACGTTTCTCGGATTCCAATTATCTCCTAGGGTCGACAACCCGCTATTTGGAGCGTCTTGGGCACGACTGTGTTGTGGTTACCATCTCGAGAACACTATAATTGTGTGGCCCAGAGACAATCTTAAACGCAAATTAACTGACAGGAGAATTGGCCTCACAGCCTACAACGCCTGGTGTACGTGACTGTCGCAAAACCAGACAATTTAAGCGACGATTCCTGCCATGCTTTACGCGAAGTGTGTGTGAGCACTTCGTCAGCAGTGACGCTTAACCCCATATGTGTGACGGGTGTTCCCATCTTAGCCTAATGTAAATAATGCCATCACTGTGGCCCAGTTCCTTGAACCCTCTGTGTCCTCTGCGTGCACTGGTGCCCCGCCGTCCCAACCATGGGTACGATTGCACTAGAAATTCCCAGTCCTTACGTAGCCAAAATCAAACTGACGTATGAGCTTAAGAAGAAGTCGTAATGGTGGTTAGTATCGGATGATTCAACGTGTAAATATTTCAGCATCATGACTAACATTTACGTCATCACCATCACATGCATCATCATCACTATCACATGCATCATCATCATCATCACTATCACATGCATCATCATCATCACTATCACATGCATCATCATCATCATCACTATCACATGCATCATCATCATCACTATCACTTGCATCATCAGCGATACTCCAGTCTAACCATATCCAAACACAAGACACTTTCCAAAGGCAACGTCTGGTTCTAATAGAAAGGGATAAAACTAATAGAAAATTTGCACAAGTGCACAAGACATTGATGAAAAATACGGTATATGGAAGGGTGACATAAGAGACAAATCTGTCTGAAGGTGCTGCGATTTCTTTTCACAGACCAGAAGATAAAGGAGAACAGAATCCACTGAATTAGTTCTAACTACACTATTGGCAATCAATCAAAACCGTCATAAATATTCATTGCTTCATCAACATTTTACAGATTTCATTCTTTTAACAGTTTGATATTCATCCAAGAATTCTTTTGGGTCTTCGCGGAAACTGAGAAGCATCACCACCGTCACAGCCGCCGCCACCACCACCACCACCACCAGCGTCACAGTCGGACCCACCGCCCTCGCTGCACCCCCCCGCACCACCACAAGACGTCACCGCCGCCACCACCACCGTCACCCTGGACCCCGCCCTAAGGCCCCTGCCACCTGCAAAGGCACGGGTGACCTTGACTTCACTGCTGTAAATGTTAAGTCTTTGAAATATTCGAGTGACCTTTAAATACCATCTCCATTACCGCCTACCTCAGTAAATACCACATCTACAAACCTCTGAATCCTAACGTTTCTTGACAACGTTAAATCTCGGCTGAACATGAATCTAATACCCGACACCGGGAGAGACTCTCCGTTTCGGATGAATGTTGGCAATGACGGGTCACCTGCCACTCGGACGGTGTTCAACCGAGGCCCCTGACTCTCTCCTCAGAGACGGGCCTCTCCACGCGACGGTAAATGCATCAAAGCAACACTGAAACGATGTTGATATATCATATCATTCTCCTCGCATTTGTCTGTAAGCGAAGGAGAGACTGTCTGTGACTCACCGGTTCTGGCGACAAGTCAAGAACGACTGTTTTACTGAGCAAAGAAGGCAGATCGGAATCAAAGCCTAGTTAAAAACACTCCAGGCAATTCCTTCGTAACAGAGTGAGCGGGACAGATCGTACGTAGATTGAGAATACAGTAAAGCACTTTGGAAGCAAAACCCATCTCATCAACATCGAGGTGCGGGAAGCACGTGCAGAGAAGCCCTATGACCTTTGAGTCCGACGGTAAAACCCTTGAGTCCGACGGTACACCCTTCGAGCACAACTGTACAACCCTTGAGTCCGACGGTACACCCTTCGAGCACGACTGTGTGACCTTCGAGCACGACGGTACGACCCTTGGGTATTGATGGCCAGGCCTTTTGACCTGACCCTAAAGGGGACAGGCCAGGCAATCCATACAGCACAAGGGTCGTATCGTTTCGCCCTCAAGCGATTAAACAGGAAATACATCGAAGGAGGAAAGGTAGGTGGTGTCAGCCTCTGTGTGTGTGTGTGTGTGTGTGTGTGTATGGTGTGTGTGTGTGTGTGTGTGTGGTATGGTGTGTGTGTGTGTGTGTAGGGTACGTGGAGTATAGACAGACGACGAAACCCAGAGCATCTAGTCATGAGCACATACGTGGCTTCGTGAAGGCAGGTACGTAGGTACACACACTCAACCTCCACTTGCCTCTGACGGACACCAGACCGAGGCAATACCACCACCACCACCACCAGCTGAGCCAGTGAGGGTGACACAAATATAGTCGGACCTTCAACCACTGCCAGCTACAGACGACGATGTCTCTCCCCCAGATTTCTACCGACATTCTGAACCCATGTAGAGACAACATTTTTCTATTCACGAGGTACGTAAGCAACAATGATTATGATGTCAAAAAAATTCAAGCCTTGGAAAAGTGATGCATTGAACATCACAAATGACATCAATCTGTTGGGAAGGCGGGGGGTGGGGAGGGGATGATGATGTCAGCTGGTTGAAGTGCGTTGATGCGTCGGTCAGCATGGTGCGTAAACTTTGACATCGACCACTCGGGCTAGTCTGTCTGCCGTGTGAAGACGGCAGGGGGAGGAGGTGGGTGTGGATGACAGCACTCTCGCCAGGTGGCGCCCGGGGCGCTGGTGCACAGTGACATGATGACAGCAGCCAAGTATTATTCTACACCAGGCACCGATCATGAGGCGTCGAGATGGCAGGAATGACTGAGGCAACAGTCATGGTGTCTCAGGATGGTGGGACTTTGACAACACAGTCAGGATTGTGGGACTGTGACAACACAGTCAGGATGGTGAGACTGTGACAACACAGTCAGGATGGTGGGACTGTGACAACACAGTCAGGATGGTGGGACTTTGACAACACAGTCAGGATGGTGGGACTGTGACAACACTGTCGGGATGCAGAGGCAACTATGTAGAAGGCAAGATGCGTGGCACTTGAAGTCCAAGCTTCAAGACGACACCGTAGCAGAAGAGATGGAAGAGGACGCCACTTGCATCGCATGTTTGGCTGGACTGTACCTTCGGTGTTGCGCCGCCTGACGGGTCACCAAGATGACTGAACGAGTGGGAACGGGACGTTGACTGTAGTGCAGGAGCTCGCACCAAACCACTCACTCAAGTCACCAAACCACGCACGACTCAAGTCACCAATCACGACTCAAGTCACCAGTCATTATACGCTGCTGAGATAATCAGTCGGAAATAAAATGCAAATCACATCTATGAAGGAGCACAGATGCTCTAGAAAACACAAGGATTAGTGGATGAAAATAGTGTAAATGCGAGGGGGCCCAGGTCTGGGCAACCAGCCTATCGGCAAATACCCGAAACACCGAGTGGAAGACCACGGACCACGGACACTTCTTGACGAAAATCAACAGCTTGTTACGAGGTGTACCAGACCAGCAGATGGAGCAGTGAGGATGGAAGACAGACCCCGAAACTAACGACAGAGGAAAGCAAAATATGACACTCGTTAAACTATATGTAATTCGCGTGTTATCACAGCCTCCCTTAGCACGGTATACGAGAGGGTTGAGACTGTCCCTTACTCACCATCTGTGAAAATATCATGTAAGGAAACGCTTCTGCTATTTTCTAAACCCGTGACTCACCTCGGCAAATCCACTCCCCCTAAACCCTTGACCCATATACATCTGCCTATGAGAGCATATGCTCATCTACATCCGTCAGTATAGAGGACATCCAGCTATATTCTGAGCCCGGCTCGCCTCCACCAGGGTGTTAAGTCGTGGTGCACATGGCATAGACGTTCCTTTTCCATGGTGCACACACAACACGCAGGGTACACACAGACACACACACACACTCACAAGCCACACCAGAATTAGCTTAGTGGTGGCAGGTCAACACGTCACATCACCTTGGCTAAGTCTTCCCTCCCCCACTGTGCTGATATATATATGGTCGGTGTCGCTGTCAAGCGAAAAATGGAGTCTTGTGCACAGTCTACGATCTGACGAAGATATCTTTTACATGCACACACACACTCTCTCTCTCTCTCTCTCTGACATAGACACACACACACACACAATAACCTACAGAAAATGTACGATTTACACTATCACCTCGATAAAACGCTGTCATCTGTTAACTCTAGTTCCACTCGTCTGCTCATTACACCAGAAGGGTGCTGCATGGAACACTATAGTGTTACCTGCAGTGCAACAGCAGAGAAACACTCTGTATTACAGTGGAGTTTTCCTCAAGTTAGGAAACCAGATTTCCAGTTGGGTGTTAAACCTACATTTTTGCAAGGGAACACAACAAAAGCACAATCCAAACTTGGAGTTACTTGGTCTTGTGTCATCCAGTCCTTTAAAGTTGCTGTGATCATACCCGTATGAAGTTTCATGAGTACCTGACGTAGAGATTATCGAGTCATGACGGTGGGTCATGACGCAGATTAATACAGTGAATTTGAGACTTTCGACGACGGACGAGGATTGCCGGACAGAGTGAAGCCTACGCTTATACCTTCGCCAGCGACGCACAGTAGATATAATGAGCGGAAGGCGTCGTTAAACGAACCACCCAACATCATCATGTTACATACACAGACAGAAGCGTCCTGGCGCGTGTGTCTGCGTGTGTGTGTGTCAGCGTGACACACACACACACGTCACCCACAACACGACAAAAAAGTACACCGATCAGAGAAGCCAAGCGCAACGGGCAGGGGAAATGCCATCTGGTTGCTCAGTTTTCCTACTGTTTTACAAGCGAACTTTTCTCTGGCCATCCCAGCTCGCTCCCGGCCAGCCGTCCACACACACGCGGCCAGCCACCTATAACCCTCCCAGGAACTCTTTCTACGAGCTCCCGCAGCCCCATGGCTGCGCCACTTACAGTAGCAGGGAATAATGATTCAATCCTCCAGAGTGAGAGGCTCTTGGACGACGCTTGTACTCCTAGGATCACGTCAACCTCTCGGGTTCTCTCCCAGCACCCCCTCGGGCCCGACATGATGCAAGTCAGGTCCACCCCGCGGGTCCCTCCTCCGTCAGCCCCATGGGGCCACATCCCCCCCTCGGCAGTGCAGCACACCACAGGTGGTTATCTTGAGGGTGGTCACCTTACCGGCGGCGGCGGCCTGGCAAGTGTGACGTGTGGTGGCGAGTGAGGCTGGCCAGCCGCACGAGGTGTCGGCTGTGCCTCGGTCGGCCCTTTGGTGTGGTGTCGGGTGGTGTGGCAGAGCCTGACCTCCCCCGCCCACCTCACTTGACCCTAAACCCTCACCCCTCACCCCTCACCACGCCTAACACTCCCTTCCTCCTCCTCCTCCTTCCATTCAACAGGAATATTGCTTTTCTTTCCTATGAAGTTCACAACCACCGGCAACTATCTTCACTACGATGCCCTCGACTCTTCTCATCCCTACCTAGACGTTGCAGACCACACGTCCCTCCACTGCATCACACGTCGCGCACCTCGCCTCACCGCTCTGGAGCTTACATGCCAAGCCCGCTACTCCACTGTGAAACAAAGCAGCCTCCACACCCCACAACCCACACCCCAGTGCTCCTCCACTTTCTCAGAACACAGTCATCTTGAGCGTATCATACCTACGTGTTCCTGCAGAATGCTAATATATATATATATATATATATATATATATATTACCAGAACGAGGGGTACGTCCAGTGAGTATATACATGGCTTGGCCTATCACTTGATACTTAAGGGTTCCCGTCAAAAGCCAGGCCATCACGCCCGTGGTTAAATACCGTCGTACGACAGGTTAAGAATGAGCAGATGCTACCAGAGGTACACCAATCTCCCTGGGGGGCACTGATGGTACCAGAGGTACACCCATCTCCCTATTTAGCATCGATGGTACCAGGGGTACCCCTTCTCTCTGGGCACCATCGTCCTTCCTATGCCAATGTCTTCACCCCCGACACCGTATATGTGGCCCGCTGCCCCTATAAATTCGCCTTTTCCAACCGGGACAAAACTCACAAAATGAAATTCCTCCACCACAGCCACAAACCCCTGCGCCACACCGACGCCACCACCACAATCAACTTCTAACGACACACAACACCACTGAAAAACAAAACCTGACGCAAGAGAAAAAGGTAACAGACAGTGAACAGAACACGGGAGTCGCTGGAGAGTCGAGAAAAACGCAAGCGTTGGCACCACCCGAGGGGTAAGTTAGCATAACCTCTTTATCGACCGCCCACACGCAGCGGCCTAGGCAAGACATTACGGGCACTTAAACAAACTTGAGTGTGTATACAGACACTGGTGAAGTCTTGAGGCAAGTTCCTGAGGTGAGCTGAAGACCCCAGGTCCTCAGGGCTGAGACACAAGCAGGATGGGCCTGTACGTATGTACACAGGAAAGTAATTTGAGAGTTAGGTCTCAGAGATGGGCTGAGGGGCCCCCTGTAATGAGTACACAGACACACGCAAATTACTAGCTCAGTACAACACACAGATAGACAGCCAAATGGTTATACGAGGAGAGTAGACAACGCCAAAGTGTATATCAATTTAGTACTGTCATATAAGACAGTAAATCTCCTATGTTCAAAAGTACGACCCTCGAGGAACAAAGTAGGATCCTAGAGTACGACGGTACGACCCTTGAACACGACAGTACGACCCCCTTTTCCGAACGATGGGTATGATCCTTGAACACGACGATACGACCTCTCTGCACGACTACACGATCCTTGAGCGTGACGACCCTTATAAACACGACGGGGCGACCCACAGTACGGCCGTACGACCTTTGTGCACGACGGTACGATCTCCAGAGCATGGAGATGCGAACACTTAGCGCGACTGTACGTTCCTTCTGCACGGCGGTGCGACCCTTGAAACCTAACCAGAGAGTCGTACAGCTGTGCTCGGGGGTCGTAAACGCCCCGCTCTAGAGTCGTACCGCGGTGACGCCGTGCAAAGGGAAGGCTCAGGAAATGTCAGGTCTGCTACACTCCCTTCCCTAAAAAACACACACTCCGGTGTCCAACCATATTTTGTTTCTCATCTGTCGAGCGATCAGACAACTGCCTCGTCATCCATCCCTTTCTCAGCGATACGAGAAAAAAATAAAGAAATATCAAAGACTTGAACCCGCTTATACGCTCATATTACCCATTGGCAATCGAACCCACGTTCTCTAATTTGTGAATGCTGCACGTTGAACTCCTACGTCACTCTAGCGGTCTAAGAATAATATGCGCTGGTTGCCTACTCACGAGAATTAGCATGAAATTTCCAACAACTTCAGGATGTGAATGACTTTAAAACCCACGTATCGCAGACAATGCTACGCCAGTTCCTGGTACTATTCTGGCACAAGGGAGCTCTTCTGCGGGTTTCAACATCCGAAACAGACCTCTGCGTCAACATCTGTCTCTGTGCTTTCCCCTCAGGCGAAGCTGCCGACCTCAGACACACTTGTTGTGACTTAAACTGTGGAAAACGTGGCAGCAACACTGGGGTGTATTCATATAGTCCTCAGGATGAAGGAAGGGTTGCTGTTCTTCCTGCCACCACCACTCGTACGTACGTCGACAAGTTGGTCCGTCTGTCCGTCTGTCTGCCAAGTGTCAAGGGGGATTAAAGTCGGCTTGTCTAAATCGGCTGGTTGATCTATCACTCGGCTGGTCTGTTCGGTCATTTTGGTCGTTTCTCTTCCCCCAGTCGTTCGGGAATGGGTTAACAGAACAACTGGTGGATCAGGTGCGTTGGTCGGGCGATCACGACACGAGAGGAAAACCTTTCCACATCACGATTTGCATACGACCCCCTCAACAGTCCATCCTAATTAAAAAAAATAAATAAATAAATAAATCAAAGCCAAGTGACCTTATGTCTGACCCCTCGCGTCTCAGGTCGGTAAGGTCAGGCCAGACGCAGCCAAAGATCGAACCGGCCGCGTTCGCGAGTCTTTGCAACACGCTGACCACCGACACTTACCACGTAGGCGGCAGCAGCAGCAGCTGTTGACCTCTTCCTCCTCACGTGCCACCATAACGTGAACTCCACGTCCTCATGACATGAATGGCTCCTTCATCAGTATTTACCAATCCTCCTCCTCCTCCTGCTCCGTGCGCGCGCCAAGGCCTCCCTCATTCTAATGGGCAGCGCTTTATCAAGTGAAGGACGCATCACCCAACCCCAGGGCCGAGACAACGCGGGACCTTCTGCCAAGCTATTTTCTAAAGCTACTTATGAGCACATAGGAGCTTCACAGTAACTGACCCTGGGAGACATTTGGATAGTGATGATATCTGAGGCAAGGTCGTTTTCTGTTCCAATAAAAACAACGTTTTATCTTTGATTGGTTTCTGCCGCGAGAGATGCGGGTGTACTGTGCACTCCTGCCCATCCTGTAGGAGGTGGGGCAAACGAGGATATAGAGTGCACTCACAGAGTGCACAAGTAGGTCTAGGGACTAGGCCTCAAAAATTGAGGTACATTAAAAGTAAGAATTTGAGAAATGTGTTAGGAAAGACTGAGTAGATTTGAGTGAATCATTCAGCTATTTTGAATATGTTTTCTGCTAAAAACGTGTAAAAAAGAAAAGAAAAAAAAATATGATAGGAAAACGGGAAGCGTGTACAACACGTATTCAAACTGATTACGTTTATGCAAGACACAGTCTTGATGTTGTTCACAACATGATCCCCTCGCTAGACCTTACCCCACAAGATATATCTACAATAACCAGAGTTTCTCGTGTTACGAACATCCTCAACTTCAGCGCAAAGTTCCCTGATTTTTGTAAAGTATCTTTGATTTTCTTTCTCTTACGCTTGATGAACTCAGGGACATCCATATTTTCATTTCCTATCGCTGTGTGGCTCAATATGACCTCAACTAGTACATACATGGGGGTTAAATACTTATTTTTTATATATATCTTTTGTGTCGTATGTTCCACTGCTTCTTTCCATAGTTCGGGTATATTTGGAACCTGCAAAAATATAAACCTGATCTATTCAGATGGAAAAAAATGTATAAATCACTCAAAGGGAAAATGTCACCATTCCTATTTTGGACGCAATGCGGTCGACCAAGACTCATGTGTCCCTACACTCAGTCTGTAAGTCATGTAAATTGACAACTGTGGAAGCCCCAAGTAGCACAAGAAGGAACCACCGTGCCATCTCGACGGCCACCACTTCTGTACAACAAGTCCACCTAGGACACAGCAATAAAATCCTTGGCGAACATCGACGATCCACAGTCTTCCCCTCTGGCATATGACCTGTATCGCCCTCAAAGAGAAATTCCTGTACCATATGAACTCTTTAACGTTTGGGGAATCTTCCAGGGATTCAGGATACGAACTCCAGCTGCGATTTCACGCCCAGGTCATAAACAAAAAAATAAAATAGGCCTCGTACGTAGAACGTAAAGGATTCGAAAATCGTCGCTGCGCGTCCTCACAGACCAAACACGCCACGGTCAAAGTTGGCAGGTACACACACTTGCCCACAACTACCAATAAGAGGTTTAGACACGCGAGCTTCTGGGAGCATTTGAAATGTCGCGAAAAGGACAACCCTGCTCGCATTTACGGCAGCCTTTAGGAAGTTCTCGGAAAATGAGAGAGTGGATGATTACGAGGAAACTGTCATGAAAGCTATTGTCAGAAAGTGCGACATTTTGGTTCGAGACGCGAACCTGTGGTCACACTTCCGTCTAGATTTCTTCCCAGAACACTTGGGAGCTATGAGGAGGAGGAGGAGGAGGGTGGGAGGATTTCACCAAAACGTTTCTGAAATGGAGATACGCTACAAAGGCCGCGTTTGGGTTATCGACATGATGGCCGGCTATTGTCTGTGCATGAAGAATGATGAACCCGAGGCAACGTAAAAGAACTTAAAACAAAAAACAAAAAACAGAAGGTTCCTTCACCTTAGTTAAAGGTGACGAGCAGGACTCTGCATTACTAAACAGGTTGCAACACAGAGGCAATTGCATTATTCACAGCGTATCTGTGAAAACACAATCGCATTTTAAATAAGCTGTCTTAACTTCTTCACTTTTCAAAATGGCAAGTACCAACATCATTCACATGTACAGAGTAAAAGCACGAGTATATGCAACAAGCTCTCCATTATTAAGTCTGGAGTCCCTAAGTTAATAATAACAAAAGAACTGCCTCTGTTGTTTTACAGAGTGGTCATAAATGGTCATGAATTAGAGAAGATCATTCAACTTTTCGTGAAAATTTGTAAATTCTCTCACGTCAGCAGACCACTGTAAACGAGTGTGCCAACGCAAGGAGACCGATACGCTATACTGAACAAACACTTACGTAAAAGAATATCTGGGAAACGAGATCTTGTACTAACTACCCCCACTCCCTCCACCATACACAGACAGACGGTGTGAGGGATGTCTGACCCCTCCTCCACTCTCCTCCGTTCCGCCCTCGCGTCTATGTACTGAATACGGTGCCCCACCAGCCTACCTCTGTGACGTTTCTCTCGCATTCCTCTACTGTCCATGTATGCTATATGGGTACCGACGTACCTTACAATTACCTCTTGTCTATGTCCTGAATCCCTGCAGAGACCTCAAACCACAACTCAGCATCCTGCCCATGTGTCCATCTTTCAGAACTATCCACTCAATCCCGTTCGTAATGTCTTTCCCACACCACAGCCAAGGCCCTGGGAAATACAAGCGTTTTAAACTGAATAAGCAACTAATTCTGTTCTTCCATTCTTCATGCATTCCATTACTGGCAAGCCCAGCTGTCCTCGCTGCACATACGTAATCCCTGTCCCATCCTACAGCTGCTCGCGCAACCTGGTCGCTGGTCCGTCAAAGCCAACGCCTCCGCCACGCCCCGCAGTGAGCGGCAAACACCACACTCCCTGCTTACCAAAGAGGTGTCTCCAAGGCCCAAATTAATACGCCGCTGGAACCCCTTCGCCGCCGCCTCGATCGTATATGCACAAGGCGGCAATGGTGAGGCATGATCTGTTTCTCTGTAAACAACGTACGCCATGAATACATATGTAGGGATTCTTTGCTCTTTTTATTTTGACAGCCGAGACTGCACGGGCAACTGAGGCCCTAATCAAGGCCATCCCATTAACGCTATATATACCTTAGTCTGAGCCTGGGACCTATTTCATCGACCAAGCCCGATGAGGGGTGGATGAACAGCTGGGTTGACTGTGGACCCACTGCAGCAACCAGGATTCGAACCTTTGCCATGCTCGACCCTGGGCGGACCGTAAATGCGTCACGGTCAGGAACGCTAACCGATACACCGCGTGAGTCCAAGTTTAATAAACCGTAATATTTCTTAAGTAATTCATCTTTCCGACCTTATACTAAGCCATGAGCTTTGGAGGTCGACGTTTAAATGTTCCCACATCAGCTGGAGAGCTGTTAACCCGAGTATCCCGGAATGTGACATCACATCATCGCTGAATTGGCACCACATCTCCTGGGAGGTGGCACCACATCGGGGGAGAGGCCGTACGCACCAAACATCCTGCGGGCCGGTATCTTCACGGGCCATTACCTGGCGTGTGCCTGTCCACCGGCGGCAGCCATGGCATACGTTAGCCCCCGTATCGGACTGAAAAAAAGCTGTGAATGAGGCGGGGCAACAAGTATAATGCTGCAGGGGCTCTCGCTGGTGCCAAGTAGCGGCCTGGAGCGAGCCAAAGCTGCACGCCCTCCGCTAGATATAGAAGGCAGACGAGAGAGGTATCCCCGCGTGTCATGAGGGAGGACGGTAGCCACTGTGAGGGTAAGGGGGTGTAGAGGGGGGAAACAAAGGGAAGGAGAGAGGGGATGTGAGGGGGTAACAAGGCAGGATAAGGAGGAGGAGGAGGAGGGGAAATAAGGGCACATGTGAGTAGTGAGGATCAGACACAGCATAAGGAGGGGGAGACAGCGTGGGAAGTACGTGGGCAATTATGTGAGGACTGACGAAGGTGGGCAGTGACGGATGCAGAGGAAGGCAGTGACAGATGCAGCTAAGGATCCAGTGAACAATGCAGCGAGGGAGACGGTGACAGACGCATTGAGGGAGGATGTGACAGAAGCAGGAGGAAAGGTAGTGAGGGATGCAGTGAGGGAAGCAGTGTGAGCGTCAGTGAGGGATGCAGTGACGAAGAGAGTGAGGCAGCAGAGGAGGGAGTGAGGGAGGCACTGTGATAGGTAATAAAGGAAGCAGTGATGGGAGGCCGGGCGGGCAGCCGCAGACGGCGCTGACGACGGCGGCTTGACACGGGTCGGCAACAACTGCGGCCCCACACACCTAACCTGTAGCGGGCGGCACCCACGTGTGGGCGGGTTGCTCTCCCCTACCCCGCCCACACACACCCAACACCTTCGGCAGGAGACACCCGGGAGCGGGTGGTACGGGAGGCGGCGGCTCCTCCTGCCGCCCCTCCCCTCAACACCCACACACAATTATAGCAAGTTTATGACCAACTCTTATAATGTGCCGTGAAATGCCAAATGTCATACGGTGATGAAAAATGGCACGTGTCATGCTGTGCCAGGAGGAGGAGGAGGAGGGGTGGGGGGTGTAGACAGCCGGAAGAGAGTAGCTAAGCGGCGTTTATAGACACACTTAGCTGACTGTTACCTTATAGCATGGTAGGGGGGGATCAAGCAGTGGGTGGAGGTCGGAACTCAAACACACCCGCGGCTGGGAACTTATAAAAGCAATCCTCAAAACCTTTTCTGCTGAATACGTACCGAACAACGAGAAAAATGAGACACGATAAGTTCCCAAGTGCACTTTCGTGTAATGATCACATCGTCGGGGGAGATACGAGAATGATATACAAGACTTGGAACAGTCAGTTGATATACAAGGAAGAGACGTGGCCAAGACGCCATTACGCTAAAAGGCAGCCTTCACGTCTGTACTTAATCGATCATCATTAAGTGGAAATGATGGTAAAAAAAAAAAATAATCGTCTAATGTTGAAATCTATCTATAATTATCCCATGATTAGTCCAGGACCAATTTCTATGAAAAGAGTCCTGGTGTTACCCAAAACCCTTTTTTTTTTTAAAGCCTCCCGCACTACTCCAAGTGGCAGGGAAGTGTAGACTACCCTTGGAGTGAGAAGTTCTTCGTACTCCCCGTAATAACACAGCCTCGCCGAGGATGACTTCTCCCTCGTGCAGTAACCAGTAAAACCTGGAGATGGAATACATGTAACAATATTCAGTAAGCCAGGTGAACGTGACTTAGGTCTTTTGAATCTACTAAGGTGTCTCCCTACGGCTGTGCCGGAGGTTAGCGAGAGTGGTGGCGATTGTTTGGTGATGGCGGTGGTGGTGGTGAGAGTGGTGGAGATCAACCACGACAAAAGGCGATGGTAGTGAGAGCGAGTAATGACCACGGAAGGCACTTAGAATAGACTATGAGTACGCAATAGGCAGTCATGATACGGGAAGGCACGTGTGGTAGGGAGAGTTACCACAGCCTGTGGCGGTGTTGGTGGTGGTGAGTATGGTGGGGATGGCCACACCAACTGTTGGTGATGGAGATTCTGACCCGGGCATGACCTGTGGGAAACGGAACGTTTGGCGTTAACCTCTTGCCACTTGCACCCACTGACGCGGCTCCCACCTACACCCACTGACACGACAAGTCCTGCTGCTCCTAGTGGTGGTGATGATGATGGTTCACTGTTGGTGCTGACGCCCTCTGATATTATTCCTGACGATGCTGATGGTCTCGCTTACACGCACTGTACAGCACCTAGACAGCCAGGGAGGTGCTGAGCCAACACCAGCAGAAGCGACAAGTCAGCCCTGCTGACCAATAATGAACCAGCAGCTGACGCGTTGCCACACTCCCTCACCGTGGTCAGGAAATACGAACTATTACTAATTACTGACATAACACACTCGTACGAGTAAATCACTTATTCCTAATTACCTCATTACGTCTTTGTAGGCACGTGGAGGGAGTTCTACTCTCGTAAGGCCCCCACATCTCTTGAACCTTGGCAGTGGTACAATATTTTTTCAAACAACTGTATGACGTCTACATTAACTCTGTGTGTGTGTGTGTGTGTGTGTGTGTGTGTGTGTGTGTGTGTGTGTGTGTGTGTGTGTGTGTGTGTGTGTG
>JAYMFT010101481.1:0-13752 GCA_038088735.1 Panulirus argus
ATCTATATATATATATATATATATATATATATATATATATATATATATTGCAAGTAAAATAGGCCCAAACAGTGGGAGAGACGTGGCGTTGTGGCCACTAAAGCCGTAGGTGTGAAGATGAGTGTAGGGAAGATGCTGAGATCAGCACGACAGTGGCACTTGGCACGTGACACAAATTATTGCCACCCGCACTACGCCTCCCAATCCTCACCCCGCAGGGGCAGCTGTGGCTTACCATTTAAAGGTTATCATCACAAAATACCACTCGGCATTATATGGACTGGTGTCGCTATCAGGCTTGTAGCACAACACATCCATTCGTATCTCATGGATATCGTTATACCAACATTCGAATCAAGAGGACGAGACAATGTCAAGAGTAAAGCAACACATTCGGACGCGCGAGAACACGTGGTGTGCGGGGTATTGGTGGCTCATTGGAGCATTAGTTGCCAATCCTAATTATCTTCAAATATTTACCTACGAATCTCTCCTCTCACTGTAAAGGTCCAAGAAGAATTATGCAAATAATTCTGTGCGTTACTACGTTACAAACTCCAGTAATAGCTCAGCATTTGGTTGTTACGATGTGCGCTGTTGGAAGACACGTTTAGTAAGTGTCATAAACAACAAGAAACTTTAATGAGGTCCCACCACACTGGGCCTCAATAACTTACACCCAAAACAAATTCGAGTGACAAACTGTTTTCTTTATTGAGGAAGATGAACACTGGGGTTCCTGGTGGCCGTAAGAACCCAGTGTCACTGACGGGGCGTCGCACATGACTAGGAAGGGCTGATGGCATCATATCATCCTTGAAATGACACAACGATTGCTCATAATAAACGTTAATTTCTCATACACACAAACAAGACGATACTATGAGAAACGTCTCAGTGGTGGAAGGTTATAGGGCCTGGTGTGTCCACAGTAGTGTTCCCCTGAGCACTGGCATAAGATCTGGGCAGTAGGCAGACGCCCCACCCCGACCCCAACACGCTATACGACACACCTCGCAAACTAATCCAAGTTTTATGACCTTTTTTCTCTTAACGCTGGGTCAAACTGTTGTTTAATTAATGGTGTGGAACAGGTAGAGTGTCTGGGGGAGTCTTGCTGGCGGGAAAGTTGTTCTTTCTTTCTTTACAATGAAGATCTAATAACCTTAGAAATGTTCCTATCAACAACAAAAAAAGATGTCAGCATACCCCATGTATTACGAGATGTTTCCCATACGATTCATGAGGAACCGAACTCTCCCTTCCCTCTCATTTTACTTTCCCTCCCCCTGTTTGAGAGTGAGAGTTAAGGAAGGTTTCAAAGACTCTGGAGAAAGCGGAAGTGACAGCAATAGGGCGAAAGTTGGAGGGATCAGAGCGGTCGTCTTTCTAGAATAAGAGAGTTTCAGTTCTTGTGGAGAAAATCCGGTAGAAGAAGCGACGTAAGACTGCGTTCCAACCATAAGAACCTCCGCTATACGGTTAGCACAGCTGGAGCATCCCGCCCAGCGAAGCGGACGGAGTCAGGAAAGATGCAGCCCAGACATGAACGCTGAATTCTTTCAAACACAAACCAATTCCTCGAATACTTCACTGTTTTACCCACTAAACACGGTTAGTGTTAAGTGTCCCGTTTAATATAAAAACTAACGAAGCTCAACGACTTTATCTCTGGGTCAATGATCTAACTAAGAACGTCAGGCGAGGATTAAATCTTGATAAATACCCTTCCTGGCCATATAAATGACTCGTCGTTATATCAATGTAACGTTTTCTCAAGATCACCCAGAAAAAAACAACAAATGGATCAGAAACCACCTCGCTTGATATGATGAACGTTTCCGTCAGCCACATCTCTAACCAGCGCCTCCTCAAGTGCTGTGTGGACCACCAAAGGTTAGGTGTACATCAGTCAGGTGGAGCGCTCGACAAGAACGCCCCGCCATGACTGACTTCACCTGAACCCAGCGGGAAGACTTCTAAAACCAAGAACTGTACATAACGTCAGGTAAAAATTCTCGGCAACAGATAAAAAGCCAAGCATTTGGGACCACCTTGTGTATATGTGTGCATCCCTCTTGTGCCATTATAAGTGACACCGACAACACTAACTACATCGCTTATATATTGCCCTACGACCCCGTTTAGTATAAACAAGGCCACGATCATGACTCACGCGGGTACAAATAATTTCAAAGATCTCAGCCGGAAAAGACTGTGTCCGAAGCTGAAACGCTCCTTGGGAATAACTTAATACAAACCGTTTGACGAATAAAACTTGGGTGAATATGAGAGGCGGGCCGGCGGGCCACACGCACACCAAAGTGACACGAGGAACCACTTAATAAATCGGAGGGGAAATATTAAATGTCAAATCAAGCATTTGAACCAATTTATTTCTAATGGTGCGTATGTAGCGGGGAGCGAGAGTTATGCTCGCCGTTGATCAGCGCCCCAGACAGGCAGGCAGTGTTGCCAGGGCAGCCTGTACAGGCCGGGCCCAGCAGCCGTACTGTCGAGCATTGGCTGTACTGCTTCACGAACATGATTCACACACGTTCCTGACGCGTCCAAACCTGTTTACTGTGGCTCTGTCACAGCTGACCCACTATCGCTACTATATTGTCCAGCTTTAAACACCCGAAGCACCTTCATTTACACTGATTCAATCATTGAAAAGAATATATATAAATACATCACATGATGCCCTCCAACAGCAAGGATTCGAACCCGGACCTTTTCCTTTGTAGCTGGGAACGCTAACTGCTCGGCTGTGATCACCTCTAACAGGGAAATCACAATTCGATTACTAGTAACTGAAGTCGTTTCCCTATTAGGGGCGATCATGGCCGAGCGGTTAACGTTCCCAGCCACCACGCAAAAGGTCGGGGTTCGAATCCTTGCTGTTGGAGGGCATCATGTGTTCTATGAAAAGTGCGCGTTCACATGCACTATATTCGCCTGCTCGAGATTACACCACAAGCGAAAGGTCACATTTGGCGGGACTGTATCACTGGGAGGAAAGTCTCTTTAGAGAACTTCTCACTGGAAAGGAGTCCACATTTCCCTGTTAATGAAAGCAGCGCATCCTTGGTCTGCAGGAGCCTTTATAATGGTCATGGTCGACTAACACCTGGACTCTAACAGGATCTCATCCTGTGGTAGCTGTGAATAAATACTAATTGTGGTACACGCCGGTGCATGGGGAAAACTGGCTATTATGAAAAAAGAATGTTTCGTATCAGTGTGAAAAGTGGCCATTATTGACCTTTATAAAGACCAAGCTCTAGAATGCACCCTTGGATCCTTCCTGAAGTATTCATGGCAATATAAGGCAGAGAGGTCGACTGTTTTGACCGAGTGCAGTCAGTCCGTAAGCTTCAGGAAAGCGACAGCCGTTGGCCTGACAGCTGACTTGTGGCACTTGATCACACTCGGCCTTCGCCAGTTTCCACGAGAATTTCAGGCCCACGTAGGCACTCATGACGAGGTTCACATACAACATACAACCCACACATTCCACCCTCCTCACCCCTCTACGTCACCCCCCCCTACCTATATATCACCCCATCCCTTACACCCCACATGTCACGTCCGCTCCCCAGACGTCGCCTGCGGGGCCCAGTTATAGAAGAATTAATAGGTTGGGTAGTTTATCAGGGTAATGAGCAAGGCAAGTATGTACTTTGTCTTGATGGCGCAGGGGGGAGGGTTTGCTGGGGGTGTGGGACGGGGGGTTGCCAGGGTGCGTCCCGACCTGCTGGTCTTGCTGGGGAGTTTGAGGGGGAGCGGCGGGATTCCTACGGGGAAGGAGGTGATCTTAACGGGGTAATACGGTAGGGGTGCCACTCGTGCACCGTCTTGTGCAGTACCGTTCTCGGTGGTTCTGTAGTGTACCATCCTGTTCTACCACAAGCATATTTTACCTTAACTGTGCCTGACTGAATATATTCTCAGAAATAAATAGTAGTTTTGCTGAAACGCGATGTATTTCAGTGTGAAATAGGATAAAATACAAGACGAAAACAAAAGACTTATCTAACCTTCCGATGTTCAAGAGATGTTGCTCCTTTTTTTTTAATAGTTTTCGGTTAAGATACTGTTATATTACAATGATATTCCACTCATACTGTGCTTGATATAATACATTCACGGAAATGTAATATTTGTGCTGAAATGACGTACGTATTACAGTGGAAAGTGGGATACAACCATGACGAAAACCATCGACTTTCTTTCGTTGTTCAAAAGATGTTGACCGTAATCGCTTTTCGGATGATCTTTAGTTAAAGAAAGCTTGTAGTACAATAATATTCTCTCCTAATTGACTTGAATAAATTCTTGAATGGAAATATACAATATTTTTGCTGAAACTAACCGCGTTTCAGTGTAAAGTGCCGTAATGATGAATGAAAAACAATTTGCCCTGAGCGCTCGGTGTTTCAGGTTCAGCGAACCTCAGTTTATAGGACCTAGAGTGTTTTTTAGTGAGTATTTTCTGAAATGAGTTTTATATGTTATAGAATAAGATGCTTTATTACCCTGATTTGTTGTTCCATTATCCTGAAAAAGTTAGGTCGACCTATACATACCATGAATTAATGATTTTTTGGCCAAAAATCTAGGGTCGACCTACACGAGGTAGACTTATAGACGAGTATATACGGTGTATATACACAGTTATATATTTATATTTATCGATAATTACTCTGGACCATTTACTTAGAATCTAGTGTTACCAGGATCTCTTTCCAAAGACTACTGAAGACTAAGGTTGCGCTACTTCCAGTGGCAGGGAAATGTGAACTCCTTTGGAGTGAAAAGTCATTTGGTAAGTGATACAGCCACGCCAAAAGCGACGTTTATTCGCGGTGTAACCTCACTCAGGTGCATTTAAACAGACAAGTGAGCAAATCCCTCAAGGACGTCAAGGTAATCCATACTGCAAATCTCTTTCTTAGAATCAATTTCTTATTTTTCATCCGAGATGACCATGATAGTGTCCACCTTTGGCCACTACCACTCAGCCTGTTGTTGAATCATTTCTGTATATCAATCAGGTCATTAATGAATCATTCAACAGCCACATACAGTGAGTATAGTTTAGTTGGTGTACTGCTGTCTAGAGTCCTGTCTCATGAAGGCACGAAATGTGAGGCAGTCATTCTATGTGTGTGTGTGTGTGTGCAGCGACCCATGCTAACCCCACTTGACCTCTGTCCCACAGATGAGTGCGAGGTTGAGGGTGGTCTGGTGTCACGGATGATGGGCGGCTCCAGCATGTCGACGCCCACCAGCCTACTGCAGGGGTCACCGCCCACACTGACGCCCGCCCTCAACAGCCACCCCCGTCTGGAGGGCGGGGGTGGCGGCAGTGGGGGTCAGTGTTCCTCCCTGACCCAACCCTACGCTGCAGAAATGTGCACCTACGGCCCCATGTACGGTACCTACGCCTACGGCAGCAGCATGAAGGCGCGGGCGTCTCCCTACGCCCGCACCTCGCCAGTGTACCCGCCGCCCTACCCGGCGCCGCCCCACCTGAACTCCCAGTTGTACCGACAGCCGCCCACCTACCACGACTACTCCTCCAGATAGACTCCCCACAGGTGAGGGCCGGTCCAGTGGTGGTGCACCTGCCCTGGCCACAGGTGAGGGCCAGGTGGTGCACCTTGCCCCTGACCTGCCCTGGGGTTCACCTGCCGGGGCCCCTCCCCAGCACGTGCCACTCTACGGCCACTAACCTCACCACTTCACGATCACCCGCTCTGCCACTCGGTGATGCACCAGTCCGGCACTTGCGGGTGGCAGAGCCCGGCTGGTGATGGGGCTTGAAGGGCGTCGCCTCAAACCTCTGGTCACCCCCAAATGCCCTTCGAGAAATCGTCCAATTGGCCTTTTCTGGGTACGACCCCTGGGTCGACGGACCTGAGAGCAGTATGTGCCTTGTGACTACACCAATATTCTATAGACTAACAAAAGGAAAATAAGCCAAATGCTATATTTTGGAGATGAATATATTTTGCTTACCGATAATGATAATGTATTTATTACGTGTTGTACTTAAGTAGACGATATAATGTTGTGCTCGACGCTTCCCTGAACAAGCTGACGATACAGGTATTGGTCCTGATGGTGCGCAGGGGGTCAGGATTACCTCCAGCGAGTGATGGTAAGGGGAAGGCTGTGACCTGCGACGTGACCCGAAGCCCACACGTCACAAGAGAAAAAAGGTGGCGGGAAATAACGGGAAGACAGTCACAAACGCAGCGGCCCCTGTGATTTTCCCTGCCACCAAGGTCGTCGTGCCTGTGTTAGAGACTGCGAGAGAAGACCCCTAGCAATGAATGCATTCCTTGCCAACAGGGCTGCCCCGTGCAAGGTGCAAGGCTCAACATTCATTGCAAGACTGAAGATGACGCAGGAATGTCCCGGATGCGAGGTGGGTAACTACGAGTGACTCGTGAAAGATAATCGCGTTAAATACCGTTACTCTCGTAATTATACAGAAAATAAAATGTTTTTCTATGAGAAGTTTGTTTATGTGACTTGCTCGAGATGGACTGGGGGGAAGAGGGGGTTATCATGCAACATGCAGTTGAATCCTCTTTTTCTTTGCAATGGCGGGTCCCGATTCTTCCATCAGGGAATAAAATATCAAAACTGAACTGAAACTAAAACATTGCTTGTACAATTCGGCAGTAGGACATGTGCTGGCCAGCCTACGCTAGTAGCACATGGGAGTACAAGTGTTGTGCAGTGATAGCTGCGCACCACAACCAGGAGTCACGGCAAGTACTGACACGGACTCAGGGAGGGTAAGTGAGCGTGTAAGTGTGAGGGCTGGCCTAATGACACTCCCTTTTTCACCGCTCATTAATTCTTGCGCGTCAAGTGAGTGACAGGTCTAGACCCACGTGCACTCCGCCCGCCCACACCACCCCATGGCCGCCCACATAACCCCATGGCCGCCCACACCACCCCAGGGCCGCCCACACCACCCCAAGGGCCGCCCACGCCCCTCCCTCCCTGAAACCAGCAGGTCGCGAGCGCGAGGCAGTAAGACGTACAGCAGTAAATGCGGCTGTAATACATATATCTTCAGCAGCAGCGTCTCTGCTTTAAGGAAGTCCTCATCATAGCTGTCGGTGTTCACCTCCCTGCACCACGCTCGTGTGTGGCTAACCACAACGACCTGAACACTGGCGACCATCTCAACTGGCTCTAACTGCGGTAGTTCTCGTTACTCTCCCGTTACCAGCACTGTCACACGTTATACTATGATGTTATCTTTAAGACGTTATTTTTGTATCACCCTCACCTGCCCTACCATACTGTTAACCTTCCCTGGTGAGGGCCGCATCCAGCAGGTAATACCGACAGTGGGTGTCGGCATGGCCCTGTGGGACCTCCAGAAGGCAGTCTCGAAGACTCGCCACTGTTCAACATGGGAATATTGTCAACGTTTGATGACGTTACGCATGACGTGCTATATGAAGGATAGCTTGGTGCCTGGTAAATCCAAACTCATTAACTAAACGACAAACCAAGTTTGCTGAGTTCAGAGTTGGCCTTTAATCCTTCCTCAAGTGAAGTGATAAACATACACACAGGAAGGAAAAGTAGCCATTACGCCCAAGTCAACATGTGGTGCTGGGCAAGTGGCCGCCATAATCACCAACAAATGCTCCACTTCCGACCCTCCCAGCCCTGGGACCCTGGCCTTCCCAGCCCTGGGACCCTGGCCCTCCCAGCCCTGGGACCCTGACCCGCCCAAATATCAACTTCTGTGGGAATTTCTTCGTAAAAACTCGTGAGGTAACCCGATCCGCGAACACGGCCGGCGGCTCTGCAGCTCCGCTCTTCTGGCTATCGTCATTTTCTCCACAATATTTCATCTTTACCAAATAATCTGCGAGCAGTCACGCGCATTTCCAACCACGGTCACATTCAATAATTCATGGGAACACCGCGATGAAGCAGCAGAAATTACATTCAGTATAAAACACTGAATGTGGGCTACTTTACCTTACCAACGTAACATAAACCCTCTTACACAGAAACTTGCTTAATACATCAAAGTAAAACAATCCTTTCGTTAAAGCAGTGACGGACTCCATTAACACCTTCAGGAAACATCTTACTAAATCATTTACAGTGAAGATACGAGAGTTTTAAAGGAGAAGCTGTGGATGAAACAGGAAACATGACTGCTTCATTAAGCCTGTAGTTCCTGTCCATCAAATGTCACGTTCTCAAGTATCTGTTACACACCTTCCCTCCTCACGACGCCCTCCCTCTATATATATAGTACCACCCAGCCTCCACAGTATACCACACCACATGACGCACTGTACCACACAATACCTAACTAGGAAAGGGGTTAGGAAGGATTAACGACGCGATTCTAAGGTGGAAATGCCGAACGTTATTAACTCTGGTAGCACCACCGAACGACCCGTCAGCATGGTAATATTATGACATGACCTTTGACCCGATCCTTAAGGGTCAGGTCAAAGGTTGTCATAGCCAAGGGTGATACTAACAGGCTCAGTAGGTCAAGAAGATTTTTTGACGTAACATAAATTACTTACCAAAAGTTCACTTTAAAGAGCCGACAAACGTTGGGGACAAATACTTACATAAATAAAAAACACGATTCCTACCTCACTCCAGAAAATGTTCCAGAATCATCATTTGATGGATATGAAAACAGTGAACACATGAAGAAGACGGTCGGACATATGGCCATTTTCTGCTGTTCAGAAACCATCCTGACCAAAATTCTAAAAACGGATTGCATTTTTCACGACCCTCAGGACCTTTGTATCAGTATACAGACCAGTGTATGGCAAGCGAGAACTGGCAACATGGAAAACCTTGTTTTTCTTTCCACAAATAAACTGAAATACCGCTCACTAACCTGGGAATCTGAGGAACACCACCAAACCTCCTCCCCACAGCAAAAAAAGACAACAAAGCACTTTATAAAGTAAAACATTTCCTTCCTGGAAATAAACATATCATATTATACATAATTACAAGTCTCATTACGTTACAGTAATTTCTGGGAAATTTTAGAACTTAATAATTTCAGTTGTTAATATATCAACATATATACTGTAGTTCCCAATAAAACAATGTATAAAGTATAGCTGCTATGCACCATTTTATGAATTACGCTTTCTCATATATCAATCACTCTTGCAAAAGAAATTCGTTAAACGAATTACACAGGGACACTTTCCCTCACATGCATGTGTAAGAAGGGAACGGAATCACAATTTCTTTGGCCTGACATGAACGATCAACGGGAATGGTACGACGTAGAGAATGATGGCGCCGGTGGGGAGATATGAAACCCGACAGGGACGTCTCATCTGAGGTCATTAATTATACTGCGTATGGGCGGGGCCTTCCCACGCCCACGTAATGTAGGCGGGGCCTTCCCACGCCCACGTAGTGTAGGCGGGACCTTCCCACGTCCACTGGCGTAGGTGGGGCTTGCCCATGCCCACAGACTGGCCCCGTACAGGGAAGTGGGTCACAGCTAAAAAGGTATCTGGAAAGTTATGCAACCGCTCCTCTTTCTGTCATCTCTCGGACAAAGTTCTTGTCTCTTTCAAAGTTCTCCCATCGCGTCATTAATAATAATAGTTTACGCTTGGTTAACCACAACCGAAGTCTTTAAAAAACTACAGCCTCTGATGTCAAGTTAACTGTCTAGTTATCATATTCAAGCGTCGAAGTACTGTTATTAAGGATCAAACAGTCGTGCTAGGAATGGAGGGGGGTGGAGAAGGGTTAAACACGTGTATAGCACGGTTTGCCCGTTCATAACAACAGAAACGAACGGAAGATCAATTCGACCAATTTCCACCAGACTCAATTTGAGTTCAGGTCGAGAGGATCTTCAGTCGCAAACTACCTGGACGACCAGTTCCGGATACACCAAGAGATTTTGCTGGAAGATAACTTTATCATCAAACTTGGCACGCGACTCGTACGTTGAACGTTTCTTATATATATATATATATATATATATATATATATATATATATATATATATATATCTTTAAGAATATCAATAGCCGGTAATGATCATGTCCTCATGCGTCATTAGTCTGGGCATCAATCATGGAGGTCCAGCCAGAACCTTAATTGCAATTTAACAACCTAGTGGGTCGTCTGGAGGAAGTGGCAAGATATCTTCCTTACCCCGAGCACCGGCCCTCTCCTCCCCCTCACTTCCTCCGTCTCCCAACCAATCAGAACGCACGTGTCCCTCCCTTAGCCATTTCTACTGGCGTGGGGAACGAGTGCCCTTACGGAATGGCGTGTGGCCGAGTGCTCGGGATAATGTCTCCGTAATTGTTAAACAGGCGACGTTAGTGACGGACTATTGACAGACGAAGATGGAGCGGCCTCCGGAAAACGACAGAGACAACAATGTCTGACGGCGGCCGGTAAGTAGGGGGGTTCGGGCCCCTTCACAACCCCGAGCCCGTCCAGCCTCATACTTCCCATAGTACAATACGATTCGTCTTGTGTGTATTTCAAGGATTCGGTGTTAATATGAAATACTCTGTCATTCCACTCCCGTCCGTCAACAACATCATTTACAAACGAGAATGTAAACAGCGGATGTACAAAAAATAAAACTCTAGTAACAGACCTTGAAACACCATTACCTTGATATTACAAACGTGTCCTGAATAAGGTACAAAAATACAGCAACCCTGAACATGAATGAAGGTTTTTGGCGGAGGAAATGGTGTAAGAACGGAAACAGCTTTTACGGAGTAGCGGCGTTCAGGGAAACAATTATAAACAACTAAGATTATGCTTTTCTTACGTTCAGAGAACGTGTCACGGATGCCCTACAGACAGTCACACTGGACTTAACCATACCATTACTTGAATGCGTATTATCACGTCCCCTAATTCTGATTCTCTGAACTCTGCAGGTCTTTGCAGGCTGCAAACAAAGTCTGCACAGGCAACCACTTCTCTTAACGTAGTTCATGCGTCAATCGAAGAACAAATTACTGCAGAACATTTCATAAGTAAACTCTGACTAATGAAACATTACAGTTCATGGAAAATGATGAACATTCGGCATTTCATAACCAAGTATATTCAAATGAGGTTTTACCCGAAGATCTTTTCTTCTCCCGTGGTTTACATGCGCTTCGACATTATTTACCTGTGCGTTAGTAGGTGAATGGGTGAAGATGGGGCAGAGTGATGTATGCAGAAGGGGGATGGGTGAGTCAGGGGTGGCGAGCGACCGCTGGCATACACATTGGCTGACCCGAGCGGCCAAGCCTTCCTAACACGCCTCGCTCCTCTTAATGTATACTATTTTGAATTTGTGCTCAAAATGTGGTAAAGTGGTAGCGCGCACCACACTCAGTCAAACACGTGCACGTGTGACCCAAAAACCGATGAAATGAGGGAACGTTTTTGAAGTAAACTGAAGCGTAATAAAACCTCATCTATCTCTCTGCTGTGCGCCATCAATATTCGATTTTACGAAGTTAGTGATAAAGACAGCCGGGCGGCTTTAAAACCTCCGTAAAGATCTAATTCAGTATCAATATTTGCGTTGGCGTAAATGCTGACCCTAAAATTTGTAGCCTTCATGCGAACTAGTTTGGCAGGCTTTGCGTTGGCAGTTCACATGCAGTTTACGGTACGGTATATAGGGTCAGGGAAGGAAGTCGGCGTCCTTCGCAGCAAACTGGTTTAGTGGGAAAATAATTTCTTTCCACCCAAATATTTGTTTTTCCTGTGATGAACAGGACTCAGTACTAGGTGAGTAACTTGAATGTGATTGATAAAATACGTTTAAGACGAGTTAACTTACAAAAATGATTAACAAAATACTTTTAACAGAGCCGGAGTAACTAGTTCAAAATCTCTAGTTTCCAGCGTTTACAGCCAGCGATTGATTCCCGTATCAACGACAGTTCGAGGAGCAGTCCGCCATATTCATGCCCTCAGCACCTTCGCTAATCATAGCCTTCCCAAGAAATACAGCTGGTTTTTATGCCAGAAGCTATCACGCCCGCGAAGGATCACACTGGCACCTCCATTAAAGCCCGACCGAGTTGTGCATGTAAACAAACGGATTTGGCTTTAAGACGGCCCTGCGGGATTGTGCTGCTCCCGGCGGACACGGCCGGCTGTTCTCCCTCCACGCCTCATCGCTACAAGTCATTTCTTCTGAACAGATTTAATGGATAACGGACACAAAGAAAAGGTCTGCGGTCTATGATTCACAATAAGGAGGAAATCATTAAACCAACGAAACGCGATATTATTAATGGACACAGGAACAAAGCTCCAACGACATCCTTTGGAAGAGGTACGCCACCCGGAGGACGCCTGATGCCATGCAAAGCAATGACAGAATGCATGGAAGCAAGATTTTCAGTAATCATTTCAAAGGTTCACTTCCGACGGGACGAGAAGGGGTCATGAAATCAGTGAAGGGCAAAGCATGAAAACCCAAAAAATACAGCGACTTCATTATCGCTTATCTAATTCTTCAATTAATATTTTCCTAATCAGTGCTCTAAAATCTGTGATTATACACAGAGCTTTAGACAAATTGGGAAGTCTGAAAAAATCGGTGAAAAAAAGGACTCCATTATTTTTCATAAATCAATGAAAATTGACTTGGGACATACACATGAACTGTTTACTTAAGGTGACAAATTTAAATCACAATTACGTCGGAAAACAAGACATGGTTATTATACTACTTACCTGAAGATGAGCCCATCATGGGAACTGGGCGAATGTCGTCACAGTTTATTGGGACTGGGCGAATGACGTCACAGTTTTTTGGGACTGGGCGAATGACGTCACAGTTTATTGGGACTGGGCGAATGACGTCACTTTAATGGGACTGGGCGAATGACGTCACTGTTAATGCAGTCACACGCACATCCCACAGAAAGGCATTTCACCATAAGCAACTAAATCATTACCCAGCGTTAATCCACAATGGTCGTAATTTTAACCTCTGATAATTCTTAGTATACAGACTATTCCATGTTAAAAACATACAGCGTTACTTATCAATGGCCAGAAATATTAAGAATGGTAATCCACTGGTTGCTCGTGGATGACACAATACGTAGCTTACCTAGACTGTCTCACGGTAGGCCACTCACTAGCAGCCATGAGCATATTACTTCACTAATGGGGAAGGATATAATGCATAAACTTCAGCAGTAATTCACCATGCTTCATTCCTTCTGATAAGCCCGCACCATCTCGGGAAAATGAATTCGTAAGCGTCAAATCACAATTCTTCTTAGGGAAAAGTTATTGCACTTCCACAATCTTGTGACCCTCTCTCTGCAAAACCCAATTAGACCGTTTTCAGCCAAAATTTTAACATTGTCATTACTTCAATAATTTTAAGTATGGTTTTTCTAATATATTTGAAATATTTCTTCCTACAGTGTTATTATTGAAATGGTTATAACTATAGTTCTTTAACGACTGTCTTTCTGGATATAAAAATATACAACAGACCCTCTTACTTCATCACGTAATGTATTAATATATATTATTATTAATCATAATACTTGATCGCTGTTTCCCCCGTCAGCGAGGTAGCGCCAGGAAACAGACGAAGAAAAACCCATCCCCCCACATACAAACATATATACATACATGCACACATATGCACCGTACATATATATATATATATATACATATCAACATATACATATATAC
>JAYMFT010101492.1:0-13752 GCA_038088735.1 Panulirus argus
ACTCTTAGGACTGTAGATTGTACTATATATAAAAATGCATATTTTTCTTGCCCTATTGGGAAGGTATCAATAAATATACATAAACAAGTCATTCTCTATTTCTGTTTCCTCTCTCTCTCTCTCTCTCTCTCTTGATACAGGAAGTCAGGTAATAGGCCAGCATAAAACAGACCTAGTACTCGAATTGAAATGTGGGAACTTCTAATGATGGTGACCTAACTGATGAATGACGCTGGAGAAGTGTTACCTTTATCTATACATATAATTATCGGAAAGAGATAACAATCAGATATATTTTACCTCGAGCAGTCGTATCGTAAGAAACTTGTTACCAGTTCCTACAAAGTAATAAATTTTGGCCTCATATTGTTTGTTTCATGTTATGCTATGTGAACTAACATAGCATAGGAAACAGCTTCCGAGTTTATAAGCTGTTAACTGCATGTTAAAATCTGTAGACCCGTGCTTTACGTGGCTTTGATGTTAGAACATCAAAAGTAATGCTGACGGAAAGTGTGTTTATACATTTCACACCACATCATCACGGCTAGATTTACTGTTCTCGGGATAATGTTCGTGATGAACAATGAGGTTTGATGTGTAACGTACACATCTCCCAGCACATGTACGGGTGGCCAGCCACGACCGGTTCTTATTCAAGTCTTGGTGTGGGTTAAGATAAATCCAAGTTCAGAATAACTTCCCATATTATCCAATCCTCAAGTGCCTCTGTTGGCTTACCCACCTGGACCAGCACACCACGCTTCGTGTTGCATAGGCTGTCACCCGCTATAAGTCTATGGAGGAGGAGGAGTTAGTCCTTTAAATTTAACTACCGCATGTCCCGTAAGTCTCCCGTACTTTTTCTCTCCTTTTTATGTGATAAACACTTTGTCGTGATGTAGACCTTGCGTTTAAGTGTATTTGCATCGTGCCCGTACACAGTGTTTATTGTGTCAGCAGTAAAGAGAGTTATGAGACATTTTTACAGCTATACAAACGTGCCCTGTGGGTGTTGAGATATACATTCGACGTATTAACTCGTTCCGAAGTCCATATAATATCTTAAAACGAGTCGTAGTCGCTTCCGCGAGACCGTTAGTTGGAAATTATTTTGATTAGTATTCCCCTAAACATTATTTCATCCCATAAATTTTTAACCTCTTGGTGCTTGACACCTAGAGACTTCGAAACACACGTAGATCATTTTGAATGTTTGTGAAGATCTGTAAACACAGCACGTTAGGTATCCCTTGTGTCAACACTGCGTATCTCTCGGAGGAAATGGTTGAGCAAGTGAAACAAGGAGTGGAGTCATATCAGTAATGATCTTTGATATATTTGGTGCAACAAACAGTATGAAACTCGCTCCACTGTGATGTGTTTTTCCTTGAGAATGATATAAGAGTTTCTAATCCATCCCTTTGGACTGGGTTTGTGTCTCGACTGTGAGGATGGTTCTCCTGTCCGCTAGCCCGAATCTGCAGAGCCGTATGTCGGTCGTGTCTTGGTCAGTGTTATAGTTGATGTAACTCTTCAGGTTCACTCTATCCAGCACATTCTTAATCCGTGCAGATAATTTCTTTCTCTCTCGGTTCCTACAACTTTCTCTTGGTTGACCTATTGTAAAAGGCAAGTTCTCTGCGGTTCCGTTGTGATTTTTTACCTATTTGAACTGTACGGGAAGAGGTTTTACACTGCTGGGGCCTCCCATCTCTTGAATAATATGTGTCTTTAACGTTGTTGTAGATGAAACTTGTTGTTGATTATCTCAACATTATATGCATATCTGTTTTTGCACCAAATTTGACTTAGATTAATGCAAATGGCGAAATCTTACAACGATGATTTAAGGACAAACTGTCACAACAGACTGTCGTGTGATCATATCTCGCCGCTAGGGTAGTTTTTTCCGCTTTGTTCATTAATTTAGCTGTGTTGCCACACCATGTGTCTTATGTCTAATTACATAGAAGAAAGAGAGAAAATGGGAATCGCATATTCAATAAGCTACTTTTTTTTTTTTTCCAATTCAGACTTTAAAGTCCGAGTTGATGAGTTTTATATACCAGTCATTAGAGTCTCTCACTTGGTAAAATTCTACGGGAATTGATGCGATTTCTTCACTGGAATACTATTAGAGGTTGGTGTCAAACTCTGGTTTATTAAACTGACACCATTCTCTGTCCAGAGGCCAGAGTTTTTTTTCACGATTATTGTCAAGAGGATCAGGTTCGTTTTAAACCATGAATGCGTTCATCTGATGGTGTGTTCGTTCAGGTTATCGACCATTTTGAACCCTAGATTTCTTTTTTTCTTCAGGGGGAATGTGGTGGAGGGGAAAGAAAAAACCTTTTATGAGCCGCGAAAAAATATTTTTGTAGGTACTTAGAAGCGGAAAGTTAGGTTACGTTGGCGCAAGTCAATTGCTGCACACATAAGGAAGATTCGATTGTTGGTCCGGATGTGTACGTATGATTCAGTAGTTAGTGCCCATGTCCGCAAGGTTCAATAGTTGGTGCACATGTATGTAAGATTCAGCAGTTTTCTTTTTTTATGTAGAAGGCTCCAGTCACGGACAAAAGTCCACATCAAGGCCGGGCCGTAATTGAAAAATAGAGAGAATTAAGAAACAGGAAATGAAAAGACGGGGAAAGTATTTACTAATTTTTGAGAAAGTGAAAGACCTGTCTTTTGAAATGAGCCAGGTCTTAGTTATTGGGAAAGAGATGAGAAGGTAGAGAGTTCCAAAGCTTTGACGTGTTGGGAAAGAAGCATTTATCAAAACGGCCCACCCTTGAGTTGCCGATGGCCACACAGTAATCATGTGACGCAGCAGCTTGGTCCAGATGTACGTATTTCAGTAGTTGGTGCGTTGTTCGTAAAATTCGTTAGCTGGTGCACACGTACGTAAGATTCAGTGGTTAGTTCACGAATTACGTGGTAATATTCAGCACATACAGTCTACTCAAGAGTCCGCAGTACACACAAGGACACAAGAATCTCTGTGCATGCGCACGTGTACGCCAGGATCCAGACCAGGCCCCGGACACGCCCCCCCCCCCTCCCCCTCCCCAACACACACACACACACACACACACACACTTACTATAGCCAGTTCTCGGAAATGGGTCTGGTAGCTCGTGCGATTTCGTTATTTATTTGTTCGTGAGGTGAAAGTAAATCATAGTTTTCCATCGCCCGAAACTTTCATATTGTTTCGAGCTCCACCACAACTCACAGTGCAGAGTGGTAAGGTCAGTAAAGGTTTGATACAGCCAAAAACTGTATAAAAATTTTATCGAATGATCCAGAGGAAATGCTGGTCTTTACTGGGGTATAACGCAGCCTTGTTAACGCGTCCCACAAGGCTGTCCCGGTGCATCTGTTTACGTCTTGATCCTTCTCAAGCCTTCAGTCCGTGAAACAGAGGAGCCTAAGGAGGCTAGCTATATCTGGGGGGGCCAGGCACGGGTGTGAGGTGGGCAGGGATGCAGGCAGGCACGGGTGTGAGGTTGGGTTTTAAAATAGAATATGAACGACATGCAAGGCGGATTATGTTAGTGTATCCTGCTTTGAGGTGAATGAAAGATGGGGGTTGTGAGAGGCGTTCCCAGTCCACTGGGGTGCCTCACTTGATGCAGTGGATATGCAAAGTTTAAATGGTTTATCTGATGGACTGTAGATCCAGAGTCGAGTAGATGGCTCAACTGGCGGAGTATATTTATAAGATGACGATAGTCTTATCTAATGAAATGCATAAACTATCTAGTTGACAGTTGGACTATCGGGAACGTATGTGCTGAATTTATACGGCTTATTGGAATGAATATATCCAAAGTCAAGTTTGTGGTTCAACTGACGGAGTGCTTGTATAGAATTTAGAAAGTTTATCTAATGAAATGTATTACCGTAGCAGGGTAGGTGGTTCACCTGCTGGAGTATATATATACAGAAATTTATATGTTTTAAGTAATGGAATGAATATCTAGAGTCAAGTAGATGGTTCAACGGATGGAATGTGTATATATACAGAATCGAGTGAAGGGTTATCCAGTGGGTTGAATACACCGAGTCGAGTATCGTCGGTAACCAAACATACTTAAAAAGAATACCTTATGTATGGTATGTCGGTGACAAGGTAGTATGAGGCGCATCGACTATCAGATAACACTTACTCATCAAAAACATTATTACATGGAACGGCGAGTATGAAGTTTAGCATGAATACGTTGCAGACTGTGTACTTTGGGAAAGCGTGATATATTTTTTACGTAACAGAGTGAGTAGGTTGACCCTTCCCGTCTTTGTTGTCTACGAATCTCTCTCTCTCTCTCTCTCTCTCTCTCTCTCTCTCTCTCTCTCTCTCCCAGGCAGTGGCGTACGGAAAAGAGACCCGCATGAGTCGGCCTTCTGTTAATGCAGGATACATAACGCCGGTCAGGTGTTAAGGACTAGACGGATTACTCAGAGGCGCTTCAGACCACACCAGTTCCCCCCTGAAGGAGAGAGACGGTCTTGAGACCAGCTCCCGGATGTGTAGACGTGGTTCAAAGCGACAGTTTGTCTCCTGCACGGCTCTTGGGTTTACTCTACCAGTATTCCACAGTTCACTTGATCTCTTCAGTAGCCCAGGGCTTATGAGGGGTTTCCACTTGTGAACCTCTTTTAGTTTTTGGGTTCTTCGTCTACGTACTGGAGAGTGAGCCACAGCGTCGAAGGGGGTCCAGTGTGTAACATGATTTCCTGTGAAGCAGGATAGACGTGCTGTGTTATAAATCTATGCTGTACTATTATTGCTTATAACAGAAGTATGCTAGCATAAGCGTATAGTATACTGTCAAAATCTTTTAAAGGAAGAGGTAGCTGATATAAGCTTGTGACACAAGCGAGGTTTGTTTTACAAGCTTCTGACTCAGAAAAGGTGTGAAAGCTTGTGACACAAGCGAGGTTTGTTTTACAAGCTTCTGACTCAGAAAAGGTGTGATGATGTAAGCGTACGACAAAGGAGAGGTGTGCTGTTAGAATATAATAACACAGGAAAAGAGTGCTGTTATAAGCTTTTGACACAGAAGGATGATACCATAAGCAGATAACACAGGAGAGATGTACTGACATAAGCTTGTGACACGAGAGAGTGTCCTGCAATAACCTTACAACACAGGACCATATTCTTATAACACAGGATATATGTATAGTGAAAATCATGTAACAGAGAAAAGGAGCACTGTCATAAGCTAATAACACAGAGGATGTGTGCTGTCATAAGCTTATGATGCAAGAAAGGTGTTCTATCATAGACGTATAATATAGGAGAGACGTGCTGCTATAAGCTTATAACGCAGGATATGTCTGCTGTCATAAGTTTATAGCACTTGAGAACTTTGATGTCTTATGTTTGTAACACAAGAGAGGTGTGCTGTCATAAGCGTATACCATAAACGAAGTTGGCCATCACAGAGCGTAACATGGTCGATGGAAATTGGAAAAATGAATTTAGCAACATGCTGAGAAACGCACTCAAACCCTCGTTGTTACTACTTAATATGCATAACTCTACTTCTAAAATGTTTAACAGATACTGGAGGGTTCAGATTACCTTTACTGTTTTGCTTGTGAAGCACTTACGTCATTTCTAATGGCATTGCATGTTTGGTATACATAGGACTGCATTGGAAAGACGCACAACCGAAAATCTGATGGACTCTGACGAGATAATCTGCTGCAGGACAGCACACGGGAAAGCCAGTCCACGGGAGACTTGATCTGACGGTCTTTGACGAGGGTGTCTGCTGTAGTACATTAATGGTAAACAGAATTTCTGATCTCTGCAAACGGAGACAGGATCCTGGCGAATCCCAGATGGACCAAGAAGGGAAATGCATGGTCGCAGATGGAGGATGGCGAGGCTAAAAGGGCATCGTTGCCAGTCCCACAGGAACTGCACTCGCCCCTTTGACATCCTATCTGATACATGTGTATACCGTGTGTTTTATGTCAGGGTAAGTTCGCGCTCTCGTCGTGCCCTGCCCTTCGTCATAGGCGTGTGACGCATTCGTGCCGTATCTCGCAGACACTCGACGCATTCGCACCGTATCTATCATTAGACGTGACACATTCGTACCGTATGTGTCATAGAACATGTGACATGTTAGGGCCGTATTTCTCGTTGACACGTGATGCACTCGTATCTCACTCGTGACGAGTGGCGCGGCAGACCTACCAGTCCTTGAGCCCGGCAAGCCCAGACAAGGCGTGATGCTCCCGTCGCCGTCTCCTTCGATACAAGGTGACGATGTGATCCGATCGGCCCTTGTCACAATACAAGGTAAGTCGTACTCTCCCTCGGCGGCTGTGCAGTGGCTGTTAGGTTGCACTCCCTCGACCCAGGTAGCTGTATCTTTTCTTCCTGCGTCACCCACAAGTGGGCCGCTGGCTGTCAGTCCACAAACGTACAATCACTCCATCTCACGCATAACACTTGGCAACACGTAACTCTCACGAGTCGTCTTTCGTAACTGTAGATTTCCCTGTGGTGAACGCTACGCGCTCGCCCCACCATCATTATTTAACAGCCATGTGTGAGGCATCATTCGTACTTTGCCGGTCACTGGAAACGTGTCAAGCATTCGGTTCCTGCTGTTTATTGGAGATTTGTGACGGACTCGCACATTGTCGTACATTACAGTTGTGACACATTTCGCTGCAGGCTTTATACGTTAATATCTTACCGTGCATCAGTCATACAAAGCATTCATTATATACGTGAGTTGCATTCATACCTTTACGTTCAGTTCTTGATGGAACAGTGTATTTTGCTTTAAATCAGATAATAATAATGAAAATGATGATAATGATAAAGATAATAATAGTAATAAAATTACGGTACATTGAGTTAATTGCTGCCAAAGGCTGACAATATGAGGAATGAATGAACACATTGTAGACAGTAAGCCTGAAATAATCATAGCGAGAAGGGTTCAAACAGATTGCCTTTGCACAAGCATGTTCGCGGTACTAGTGATGCGGCCGTTCTTGCAGCGGTCTCTACGAGTTCGGATGTGCTCGAAGCCGTTGCGGTGCCGAAGCGCATCTCGGAAACGAGGGATCTCAGGTGGCAGGAGGTGGCATTAGCAGCGAGGTTGGAGCTGTAGCTTCTTCCCAAACTGTTGGTGGAGGTTTAGGTGTTAGCTGGAGATGGTCGGGAGTTTTGCTTCTCTGGTTAAGTGTTGTGAGAGAGAACCAGGATGATTTTGCATGCCCTCTTCTATATCTTTTCTAATAGCTCCTGTTATGTGGCTCAAGAGTAGGAGGGCCAGACGGGTGAGGCATATGTGAGATGGGGTGTAAAGAAGATTGTGGAGACGTTCTTAAGTCCAGATGCCTTGATTCTACGAAGAATGTAGGGACGATAGCTGAAGGATTTGACGGTGGAGCCGACGTCTTCCTACCTGCTTAGTTTATGGTTGACACTTACATCGGGTATCTAGGTGGACCTAACAACCTTAAGTGGTCTGGGGCCTAGTGAGACACTGCTGGAAGTGAAGATGATGCATGTGATTACTGTCTGTCTGCTTGATATCGACGTTTTTTGCGGTGGTCCAGTTCTGGAGGCTGTTAAGGTTAGCTTGGAGGACGATGTAGTCGGGAGAGCTGTCGCCAGTGTTGACACTGACGTTAGAGTTACTGACGTACGTCCAACGAACCAATGTATCCACCGCGGTGTTATTGATAAGGAAGAGGGCGCTCACTGGCCCCATCCCGCAAGACACATACCCTGTGTTCGGTCAACAGACACATCAGAGACATTCCGTCGTTTGATGAGATGCACCTGAGAGCTAAAGCGATTAATATCTTGTTTGCCATCGTTTCTCACACATTTCGTTCCTTGAGTGAGATAGACCTGGCACATTTCGAAGCCTGCCATATGATGAGATACGTCAGGTAAATGGTCCCAGTCATCATTTACATTCGTGCTTTGCTTTGCCTCACGTCTGATACGTTCTTGCTTTGATCTTCCGTCACATATGAAACATATAAAGCTTATGTTTCAGCGTATGACACATTTGTACCCTTGCTACTTACCACGTCTGGTGTATTCGAACCTTCTTTTTTTTTTCACATCACATTGGATACACTTGCATTTTTATTTTGATTACGTCTGACCCACGTGTACCTTGCTTCTCCTCGAATCTGATACATTTGTCACTTTTTTTTTTCCCATTACACTCGAAACATTAGTCATTATGCGTTTTCATCGTATCTGAAACGCCTACGATGCTTCTTTTCCTCACCTGATGCATAGAAATCTTTCTTATCATTGGGGTCTTACAGATCATACCTCCCATTCAGTGATAAACAACTGGCGAAGTCTCTTAGCTATCATGTGCTGAACGAATGAAACAAGTGCCATTGAAGTATGGGACAGTCGAACAATAAGTGGTCAGGTTTTCATTATTTTATTTCCCCCCACTAGATGCCTCTGATGTTTCTACCAGCGGTATGGCCATGTCTGTGATTGTTTGCTGGAAACATGATCGCCTATGTCCTAAAGACCAATTATTATATTCTCGAATTTATGTTACAGTGGTTTTAATTTGATACTTGAAACGTGTGCTGTAGTTTGAGCGGTTATTAAGATAATGATGAAGAAAACGAGTCTTGTCTCCTGTCTTAGTCCATCAGTTTCTATTCATGAGAATAAAGATAAAATCGTTAACTGATATTTTCATTGTAATGAGCATAACTTGTGATATTTTGACCTACTGACGGTTCATGAGCCAGTAGACGCTAAACTTCACAACATATGCAGAGACTTCGGAAAAATTCTGATAACGTGCTCTCCCGTATCAGGCAGCGGGAGGCCTGGCGAATCAAACACCACAATCATTATATTTTACGACTCTTTTATCATTGCGGGATGATTCCTAAACACGTGTGGTAGAATATATTGGACAGAGATAAGGAATTCAACTCTGGAAATTAGCAGCAGTTTGTTATAATTAAAATTGGCTAAGTTTTGGGTTGTTATACAATATATATAGTGTGAAGAGAATAAATGGGAGCATGAGTGAGGGACAAAGAAGAGAGTGAGTGCATATTTCGAGGGATGGTTGAATGTGTTAGATGATAGTTGGGTGGGTGTGGGGTGTTTACAACGTGAAGACATGCGAAGCGAGACGCTCACTGCCAATGGTTTGAAGAAAGGATGTCGTGAAAGCCTTGCGTAAGACAAAGTGTGACAAAGTATCTGGAGTGGATGAGATTGAATGTTTCAAGGTACGTGTTGATACTGATGCTGATTAGTTATTCAGGATTTTTAGTATATGTAAAGCTCAAGCGTAGTGGAGGAGGACTGGCGGAATGTCTGTATAGTGCCATTATATAAAGGCGAGGGAGACAAAGGTGAATGCTCGAATTACAGATGTATAAATCTGTTGTCCGTGGACTCGAGTGGTGGTTAACAGGGTGGTGGCATGCACAGAGAATCAGATTGCTGAGTAGCACCGTGGCTTCAGGAGTGGTACAGGATGTATGGACCAGGAGTTTGCTTTGAAGATATTGTGTGAAGAATGCTTTGACAAAGAGTGGGATTTGTATGTGGTATTTAGGGATGTGGAGAAAGCTTACGATAAGGTTTGTTGAAATGCTTTGCAGAAATTGCATTAGACGTATAGAGTGTGAGAAAAGCTCCTAGAAGCTGTGTACACTTACAAGGGGGAGGAGGGTGAGTGGTCCCAGGTGAAGGTAGGACCGCGTAAACGGTGTGTGATGTCACCATGGCTGTTTGATCTGTGTTGAAGGTGGGAATTGGTCTGGTAGGTGAGCCATTTGCTGTCTGCAGGTAACAGCTTTAGTGGCAGACTTAGGTGAGAAACTGCATGTGTCTAGGAAAGCGGATGAAAAGAAGTTGAGAGTTGATTTGAATAAAAGAAAGGAAATGAGGTACATTAGGGAAGAGAGAAAGGTTGGTCTGAGTGTGGCTTTGAATGGAGAGAGCATTTATTTAGTAGCTGGGAGTATATGGCAACGGATAGAACTTTGGGAGCAATGTTTCCCCTTATCCTGCCAGCAGCGGTGTTGCCAGGGGTCAGTCGTGTCTTCTGCCCTGCTTTCCTCTTCATGAGTTACGTCCTTCCTTCATCCTTTTATCTCTCTCACTTTTACGCTGATCATTCCACTCGGTTAACTTTTCTTTCCCTCCCCAATCCCATACTCGTTCTTTTTCTCGCACTGAACACATTTCCTCTCTTAATCTGGACCTGTGCGGCGTCCCTGAAGATGGCACCATATTAACCTGGTGAATTACAGTAGTGAAAAAACGTAGTATCTACCTATATCTCTTTCTAAATTTTACACGTTTCCCAGTGTTACATTCATAGCACTAACTCAGCTTTGAAGTAACATGAATATGGTGGGCATAACCATATCATCCACACTAACCTAGAAAACCGTCTCCCTAGAAACTGCAAGTCAAGTTTTCGTTTTCCTGTGAGCACGTTTCCCATATCTATTGGGACCTTATTCTACACAGCACCAAATACTAATTATATATCTCGGTTGGTTCTTGAGCCACCTTCTTCCTTTCCGTCCGCCGTGATGTTGCTACCCTTTCTTTGTAATACAGCTGTCATTTTTGCCAAGACTCTCGTGACCTGCCTGCGTGTGTCCCTGCCAGTAAGACACCCGTGGCGCTTGACAGGCTGCTACTTTAAGTAGTTTCCGTCAGGAGACGACAAGGAAACGGGGTACACCAGATTGGAGATGGAAGGATGGAGTGAAAAATATTTTGAGTGATCGCAGCCTGAATATGCAGGAGGGTGAAAGGCATGCACGGGATATAGTGAATTGGAACGATGTGATATACAGGGGTCAACGTGCTCTCAGTGGACTGAACCAGGGCATGTGAAGCGGCCGGGGGAAACCATAGATAGGTCTTAGGAGACCTTGCTGTAGATAGGGGGCTGTGGTTTCAGTGCATAGAACATCACAGTTCGAGAATGGATATGAGCGAATGCGGCCTTTCTTTGTCTGTACCAGGCGTTACCTCGCTAATGCGGGAATCGGCGGTCAAGCATAATATATAGATTGCAAGTTGAACGAACAGAGCGCTGTTGAATGTAATTCAATACTGACTGGTAGATTAATTGTAGAAATTATTGCCAATCAATTATTCTATCTATGTGGCAGCTACAAATATCTATCTAGGTAATTGTCGTCTGTTGCTTCCAAAAGTCAAGTACGCTTTGATCTCGATCAGAATAGTCCAGTAGCAATTAGTGGAAGCGGAGACGATGACGTCACGAGAGAAAACGAGATGCTCCCACAGAAAATGGACACCCGTCTTGGCAGTCCTCAGGTAAACATAGAACCTGAGTCATGGCAAAGGCTCGCTTGGCAGGGCGGTGGTGGTGGTGGTGTGCCCGCCCCTGCCCATGCTCTCTCTCTCTCTCTCTCTCTCTCTCTCTCTCTCTCTCTCTCTCTCTGTGACATAAAAAGCTTGATAGGTGTATCGAAATCCCAGCTGATGATAATAATAGAAGTACCGGTGATGGTGATAAATAGCAATGGTAATGTTAATTTCCCATTGCAGTGATAACTAATGGTGGTTATGTATGACTAATGAAACTCGTAATGAGTTCAGAAATGAAAGATAATTCTGCTTGTTAATAATGATCATAACGATGGTAATAATGCTAATGATGATAACAACACTGAGAGATGCCATGATATTCGCAGTTTTCGTGAATATGGAGAGTCACACTGAAAAGTTATTTATATTATAAAAAAAGATCGAAAGTGGGTTTTTCTCTTGGTGTTACGTGCAATACAAGTTGCTCTCTTTCGATGTGTTATGTGTAAAGACCTGTTATTATGAAAGTGTGTATGCGAAGGATACAGTGCGTGTGTACCAATCAGTATTACTCCACCAAATCGTCCTTCTCCATACAGTGAAATGAATGTTATTAATTGAAAAAGGTTCTGTCACGTCTTTCATAACTTCAGGGGAGAAAAATCTGGAGATCGCCAAGTTTTTAAACTCATTTCTCAAGCGAGTGAGAGTGTTGTGTCACCTTGTTATTATGTGACGCTTTCTTGTGTCCCCAACGGCTCGTGGTTGTTGTGTTATGTCCCCGAAGGCACGTGGTTATTGTGTTGTATCCCCAGAGGCAAGTGGTTGTTGTGTTGTATCCCCAAAGGCAAGTGATTGTTGTGTTGTATCCCCAAAGGCAAGTGGTTGTTGTGTTGTATCCCCAAAGGCAAGTGGTTGTTGTGCTGTATCCCCAGAGGCACGTCGTTGTAGATGATCATCACGTTGTTTTGTTTCTGTGGTGGACCGGTACTGTGTACGGATCAAACGCTGGTTCCCCCAAGACCATCTATGGAGCCAGTCGAGAGCCACCATATCCAGCAACATAACATACGTACTTTCCCCTCCTTATCCTCTGGAGCGCACCAGGTAGTGAGACGATCACGTGGGAAAAAAAAAACGGTCGTCAAAGCACGTACAGATAGTGAATATACATAGACAACAATCTCCTCCCCTCCCCTCCTCTCGCCACACATTCACAGGAGGCAGGTAGCGAGAGTCTGCATCGTACAGAGATACTTGTGTTCTAACTAAATCCACCGAAATGACGTATCTGTAGTGAAGCGATCCTTCCCCGGTTTAAATTAAGCTTGCGGTGTCATAGCAGCCTGAGCTGGCGACGGTCGGGGTTTTCTCCATGTGCCTCCCTCGTCGCGTCGTGATTATGAATAATCTGTTCCTCGTCACATGATCAGGAAGCCTCTCAGAACAGCAGAGCGGAGGCCGAAGGAGGAGACGGCGAGATATCATTCTGAAAGTTTACCTCCACCTCCGCATGTCTCGCTTTGCGGAGCTGACAGTGAGGAAGTAAACAGGTGCAGTACGGTATCATCAGCTGTCTTTAAGATGGAATCTAACAATTTCCACGCATTGTACCCAGGTTTGACGCTGATCTGCCGAACGAAGTAATAACTTGGCAAACCTGACCAAAATGCTAATGAAGCACGCTAAGCCGAACAGGTGACGTGATTTCATTACTTTGCTAAATGTAGACTTCATATGATTAGACCAGTCACGGCCTCAATATAGATACGCTCACACTACTTCCTGTAGGCTGTAGCCGGCCGTGACACACGAGTAAGGTGCCGGTATTCATAATGAGACTTAATTAGTGTTCAGTTGACTCGGGTAACGGAAAGAGATCAATTTGCATCGTTGGTTACCAAGCCAAACACTTTTAATTAATGAGTGTTTTGGCCCCTGGCTGGAAAAGACCCTTCGGTTTTTTCATTGCTCTGGACGCTTATTTGTCTCGATCAAACGCAGTCCTCGAAAAAGAAAATGCGACTGCATTACCCCGAGATCACTGACCCAAGAGGCGAAATTAACTGACGTTAACAGAGCGAAGTTTCGAACACACTCGCCCAAGTATTTCTTTCACTGCACCTCTGATCAAGGGAATCACTTTCGTGCGAATTTTGCAACGACCTTTGGCGCAATTTTACGTCATACACCTGATCTGCAGCTGATGTAGAGACAGAGGGACACAGGCTTGTGTATGGCCAGCCACCTTCCCTCCCCCCAGTACGAGGTGTAACACAGACACATAACCAACGTGGGTGGCTATTTTCGCCTGACAAAGATATTTACGACTGCGGCCACTGATACGGCCGTCCTGCCAACACACTGCAGTCTCAGATCTTATTGACATGGTAGATCGG
>JAYMFT010101503.1:0-13752 GCA_038088735.1 Panulirus argus
ACATACCAACATATACATATATACATACATATACATACACATGCATATACACATGTACATATTCATACTTGCTTGCCCCCATCCATTCCTGATGCCACCCCGCCCCACAGGAAATAGCATCACCACCTCCTGCATCAGCGAGGTAGCGCCAGGAGACAGACGAAACGGCCACATTCACTCTCACTTAGTCTCTTGCTGTCATGTGTAATGCACTGAGACCACAGCTAGCTCCCTATTCATATCCAGGCTCCACAGACCTTTCCACGGTTTACCCCAGAAGCTTCACATGCCCTGGTTCAGTCCACAGACAGCACGACGACCCCAGTATACCACATTGTTCCATTTCACTCTATTCTGTGCAAACCTTTCACCCTCCTACATGTTCAGGCCCCGACCACTCAAAATCCCATTCACTCCATCCTTCCACCTCCAATTTGGTCTCCTGCTTCTCCTTGTTCCCTCCACCTCAGAAACATATATTTTTATTTTCATTTTTATTCATATTCCTCAAAAAAAATGGGGCAGTTTAGAAAGTTTCAACACAGAAAAATCTAATCAAAAATATGTATAATAATTAGACACAAGGGTATATAAAATCATGGAGCAATCATTAATGAATAAATATATGTAAAAAAAATCAAAAACATAAAAAATGATAATTATCCTAAATGTTTACACACCTGTAATAGTGAGCACCTGCACAAGCTTACTGTAAAGGTGGTTATAAAATCATTATTTGGTGTATATAAAATTGCAAAGCATTCACATACAAAAAAGTGAAAAATTACACTGCAAGACCATAAATTGTCCAAATTAATAGATATCATAAACATTTACCCACACTTGAAAGCTTGACTGTACAGGTCTTGTTCACCTTGGGAGCACTGGGATGGCTCACTGCCTTGAGTGCCAGTTAAACTTACATAAGTGTCAAGGATCATACTAAAAAGCACTGCCTTGAGTGCCAGTTAAACTTACATAAGTGTCAAGGGTCATACTAAAAAGTACAGCAGAATGGTTTGTACTCGAAGGTCAATCCCTATAGTCATACTGACTCCACAATATGACCCAAATATACAAGGATGATCCTACATGTGTAGTTTTATAAAAGAACAATCATTCTATAAAAATTCTGTCATCTTAGTTAAAGAAGTCTATGGATGCTTTGTAATCTATGAAAATAAGGCAAATGGTTCCTTTATAATAAGTTATGTACTCACCCTATGTTGCTGGTGTCTGTGTTTGTAGTCATCATCTGACCGCCCATTGGACTTTATTCTCTCTTCACCACCCTTTTTACGCTTTATTTCTGTCTCTACTGCCTCATCTTGAGGACGCTCCTGATGACAGCATGTTCAGTTAACATCTTTTCCTGTACTTTATTTTCCCTAAATTAACATTTAATTAAAGGGTTAATGCTATTCTGTACTGTCTAACATCCACACACAAAAAAGAATCAATATTATTCATTCAGTCTCTCATCACATGGGAGAATCATGAGCAAATAGCCTCTCAGTTCCCTGATGCATGTCCACAACCAATGTCCAGTACATCAAAGTACAACCATTAACTTCCAAAATAATCCATTCTCACCACCATCATACAAAAAATATTTTCATTGCATTTGAACAGAAATCATTCCCCTGGCATCTTCATCTGAGATACCTTTGGCCCCACTCAGTTCTCTCACTATCTATCCATAAAATTTCACAGCCTGCCTTTTCTTCCACCTGCAACCATACTACTACTACTACTACTACTACTAAAAAAAAAAAAAAAAAAATCTGAAGGCAATACTGTTAGCTAAAATCTTGCTTAGTAAGTAAATTGGTCAAAATCAAGTACAAAATACCTTACAAAAATATGAAACCTTACTAAATCACTAAAATGTAATTACAAAATCATTTATGTGACTATGAAAAGTTCCAAAAGGATTAAACGAAGCTTTTAGATGTTTAAAGTAAAGTGACTTAACTACTTATCTTATTTTACTGCACATAAAGATAGTGAGGTAGGGCTATTGTTTAATTGTGGTTTGAAGTGCCTGACATAGTGATTCTAATATTTCATGTCTGCTTCACTTTTGACTACATCCACTACTGCATATTTAATAGGATATAGTTTTCAAAGTATATGATGAAAAAGTTATCATTTAATAATAGAATGGGGAAAAGTGGTAATGAGTTGCAATGTTCCAGTGGACTGATCAAGCACTTCATGGTGACACTTTCAAAATAAATTAAGCCATTTCTATATTCTGTCATCTGAAAAATGGCACTTGTCATATGATGTGGTTAACTTATACCAATAAATTTATGTTGTAAATTACCATTAACAGATTGACTCCTGGTGATGGATTTTGGTGAGTCTGAATGGCACTTGTGTCATATAATAAGGCTGACTTAAGCACAGAAATTAATTCTGTAAATAACATGAAATGCTTGATAATCATAATTGTAAATAAAGGTTTTACAGTTACATTGTAATATACAGGGGTCTTCATAAAATTATGGGGTTACATTCCCAGCAGTCTATCATTATAGCAGAAAGCAGCTGTGTGAGTGATTGATACCCAATCATAAATGGGGTGACATCCTGAACTAAAATTTTCCCCAATCTCATTCTCATCTATGGACTATATCTGAAAAATCTAAGTTTAGCATCAATACACTGCACTCTATCATGATGTAAATTAGACTTTCTGATTCAGCAACTGTTGCCATTTCATTAGTAAATCAGAAGATACTTAAATGATTATTCCTGACAATACTGGTTATAAGGAAATGAGGGAGTTTAGGAGTGGAGTGGGATGGGGGTGGAATGAATGATTCATCAAACCTTCCAAAGTAAGTTCATCCATTTCATTATGTGTTATTTATGTTTCAATTACCTACTTTCATGTTTTCAAGTTACGTAGCTCTCACTGTTTTGGCACATTAAGAATATGAAAACTTGGTGTTCCCTAAAAGGTGAATGTCAGTGGTTAGATTATAATAACACTCTGATGTTATTCTGCTTTAATGATATAAATGTCATTTTAACTAAAAAGCCTTACAATAACTTAAATATATCATTGTTAATTGAGAAGAATATAAAAAAAATACATATTTATCTTTAAATGTTGCTTTGCAAAATTTAAGTATCATTCTACTAATTTCTACCCTAATTCTCAGATGTCACACGTGAAATGTCGCTCTGTGAGCTATTGTTCTGTAAGGACCTCCCTGTAATTATAACCAGTTTATATCGTTTTGAAGTTACATGTATGTCATTTCCATCACTGATGTGGCAACATTGCAGTATCTACTATGGCTGACAAAACACTGAAGCACTGCGCTAGGGTTGCCCTCTGCCAGTGGCCAGTTAAGGGTGAGGCACTAAAAGCTAAGATTAAGCACAGGAGTTCACCAGTTATGGTGACACTTTTGCCGTGTCCACCCCCTTAGGGGAGTTCCCAAAGGGAACAGGCATCACGAGATACAGATAGATATACAGACTGACAAAAGAAATTGTTCTAAGACTCCTGAATCATAAAATAAAGAACATCAACTTTACAAGTGAAATTAGATATTAGTAAACATTCTGATGCTTGCATGTGTAATGCCAACATTATTAAGGTACACTAACTTCAAGAAACAAAATTAAGGAATGCTGTTGCAAATTCTGATAAAATCCAAGGATTTTCAAAAACCTGCTGCTGCTTCACTTAAGATTCAACTGATTAGAATTAGGAGTGATTTAAAGACTAATATGGAACAATTATTCAGTACATTATTTGGCTGGAGGATTAGTGTCAACACTAGAGACCTGTGAGTATTCTCTTGATTATGGACAAAACAACAAGTTTATTTGAAGATATGAAGAAAGATTTTGGAAAAAGTTCAACAATGGACACTTTTGTTTACATTTGTTTAACTTCTGTCATAAGTCATTTTCTAATCATCTGGAGAGGCTTTTGGCAGTGTTTATCAAAAAAATATGTTTCTGATCTATTGTCTGAGAATGCAACCTGAATCTACTATACAACACTGCATCTGCAGGAAAGCACATTTTGATTAACACCATTTTATCTTAAGTTGTGTCTTCCAGGATGCATCGACATAGTTAAATGAAGATTTCATGTTAACAGAGTGGCTCCTGACGACAGGTCTTTGTGAGTTTGAAATGTTGAAATCAATAAATATGTACAGTATGAAACATGCTCTCTTACTTTCGTCACCTTAGTTCATCAGTTTATATAATCATTATTATCACATATGACCCCACGACAACTTTTATGGGACTCCTGCACTATAATTTTGTAGCAGCACTACAATCAGAAGCAGGAAAAAGATGGAGTCCTTAGAAATGTGAAGTTCTCCACAAAACCATATTCCCTTTGCTAAATGATGATTATACAGGTCTTGCATAGGGTGACTTTTCACTTGTGGTATAACTATGACCCAAGAACCCCTTTTTGGGGAATTCAGCGGCTTCAAGGTTGTGCTGTAATTAGTGGCAGAGGAACGATAGATGCCTTAGGAGTGAGAAATTACCTAAGGAGATTGTACTCCACTAGTTCACTAATAATACTACAATCTCATTGAGGTTGACACTTCCAAGTGGAATCTGGTAATACCCTATATATATACAAATACAAAGGAGTACAAAGGAATTCTAGCAACGAAAAACCACTGGGTCCTTTTAAGGCTGACTGTGATAGTGGAATATATCAGAAACTCCAGATTAGTGTAGTAAAGGTAGAAAGATATGCAGATTGTTCAAATAAAAAACCTGTAACCTCTAAGAAGTCCCTAATAATTTGTAATAGTCATGGACTGAAGTGAAATATCTATCAAGTCTATTTTTATATGTACCTATAGTACTGCTTTCAACCACTCTGTGTGTTAAATCACTCCATATATCATATGAGCAATCCTGTTAAAAATGTACTTCACCTCATTCAAGATAAAACATTGGCCTACAAATTTATTTCCTTTACTACGAGTAAAATCTGACGAGTCAAGCCTTATGTTTCATGTTAGACTGAGACTATCAAGGCCTCTGATAATTTTGAATACATGTAACAGATCTCCTCTTAACCTTCTCTTTTCTAAGCTATCTAGATTAAAGTAATTTTGTCAGGTCTCATAGGACTGTTTATCAGTCCAGGAATCATCTTGGTAGTTCAATGTTGTACTCTCTCCATTCCATCTGTCTTTTTTCAAGAAGGGAAACCAGAACTGAACACAATACTCAGTATGGGGATGCACCAATGAACTGTGAGGAGTGGGTATGATTTCCCTAGACTTAAATTCAAAAGCACTGTATATGAATCTAAAAATCTTGATCAATTTTTTTCCTGCTTCTGTGCACGACTTACTCGGCTTTAGGTCACCAGAGATCATTAAGTCCAAAACTTTTTTCTCATTTACCTTTTGCATTTCAACAGAATTCATACTGTAGGTTATCTTTTAATTCTACCAGCCAATACGTAAAACTACGCCCAGCTCAATATCAAAATTTATTTGACACCTATAAGCCCAGTCCATCAGTCTGTCTTTAACAATTTGAAGCTGCAGACACTATAGCTCAATTAGAGATTTATTTCCGAGTTTAGTATCATCTGCAAATTTTGATATCTCACAATGTAGCCCATTTTCGAAGTCATTAATATATAGCACCTGAGAAAAAGACCATCCCAAAACTAACCCCTATGGTATTCCATTTGTTATGTCTAGTCATTCTGAAACTTGACCATTAATCGCTACTCTTTGTTTACGGCCAGTCAACCAATTTCCTAACCAGTGAAGTATAGCCCATCTATGCCATGTGACTTAACCTTTGTATGTAATTTTGATGCAGAAATTCACTGAAAGCTTTTTGAAAATCTAAATTGATGACATCAACTGCTTTACTTTCACCACAGATGCCAATTATTTCATAAAAGAGATAAAGCAAATTTGTCAGACATAAGCAATTTCATTGAAAACCATGCTAAGAATCGTTTATTAAATGGTGTTCTAATTGGCTTACAATACTCTCTTGAATGGTGGTTCCCATAAGTTTTCCAAATACAGATGTTATGCTAACTGGATGAAAATTTCTGGGGAGTGACTTTTTTACCTCTTTTTAACATCAGTGTTACACAGGCAAACTTCCATTCCTCTGGAAATTTCCCTGTAACAAGCGATTAATTAATAAGAGCTGTCAAAGGCTTAACTATTTCACTTTTTGCTTCTTTCTTGGTCATTCAATAAAACTTATCTGGGCCTGTCATTTTATTTATTTCCACTCTGTTTATTGCTGATGGTGTCTTAAACTTTTACATCAATATATCGAAGAACATTCTCCCTTATCAATGAAACTGGATTTGGGATGAGTTTTTTTTTTTTTTTTTTTGAGAAAAAAAAAAAAAAAAAAAAAAAAAAAAAGGGCCACAGCTTCATTGTCTTGAACCAAGTCACTGTTTTCTGAAATTAATGGACCAATTGACTGGGTAATGATTCTCTTGCTTCTAACATAACTATAAAACTCCTTAGGGTTTCTTTAATTTAAAAAAAACTATAAAACTCCTTAGGGTTTCTTTTATATAAGTCTTTTAACTTTTTCATACATACTGACATAATTTACTCTAACATGTTGATTATTGTTCTCTTTGAGTTTCTTATAAGCTACTTTCTTGGACAAGAGGCACTTCTTTACTTCATCATTCCACCACCTTGGCTTCGTTTTGGATAAAGATTAGCCACTAAACACTGGTATGTGTATCCTATAAACTGCTTTGAATGTTTTATCGAAGGTTTACCAAGCTATGTTCAAGTTGTTTACATTGACCATATCAACTCGAATTTGCCTGTCAAAAGCAATGTGAAAATCATTAAAATTTGCACCTCTAAAATCTGGTATTTTTTTGTGGCTGTTATGATGACCAACATTACATACAGTGTTGAAAGTCAATTCAAAAGTAATTTGTCAGTGACCACTTGTATCAAACTTTTCTCAAACTTCATCATTATTAACATGATTTTAATTTGTAATTACAACTAAATTTAATGTGTTTCCATCACAAGGAGGTTTCTTAACTAACTGGATTAGGGCACTATCAACCAAACTAAGGAAGTGTCCATGCCCGAAACTACTGGAGAGGAATCCCCCACTTAGATACCGGTATCTTAAAATACCCTAACATGAGAGAATCTTGTCCATCACAAATTTCTGCTAAAATGATCACCTACCAAAGTTTTAAATTGAGTGCAACCCAGGAAAGAAGGCACAGAATCAGTAAGTTACACTTTCCAATTGAATGTGACCCAGGAAAGAAGGTAAAAAATTTAGTAAGTTACACTTTTCCATATATGCTCTGGACACTACTCATAACTACAACATTAAACACCATTTCAGCATATCTCAAGACCTTTCATGCCCAGAATGCAACTACCACAATGAAGACACTGAACACTTACTCATCAATTTTCCTGAACTTCCCAATGTAGATATAAAAAAGAGAGAAAGAATACAGAAACACTTGACAAGTAAAATCAATAGTCTGAAGCATATGACCTATCACAAAAGATTAAAAGATGTGGAACTCTACAATCTAGAATGATAAAGAGAGAGGTACATGGTAATATATGTCTGGCAATATGTACACAAGATAAAGAGCAACATATACAAAACATGAAGTGCAATGTTTTGAAACTAAATAGAACCCAGCAAGAAAGATATTAGCCAACATTACATGAATGCCTGGTGAGGAAGCTGATATGCTTCTATGACACAATACTTGGAGAACAAAGAAACATTCTTGAAGTGACTATGGAAACATTCAAAAGAAGATAAGACTCATGCTTTCAGACAACACAGAACTAACCTTGAGTTGACAACTAGCCAAAGGATTACCTACTGAAAAAAATAACATATAACAAGCAAGACAAGTAGTGAGAAGAGAGATGGTTGAGAGATATAGGAATAGTAAACAAACAAGACAAGTGATGAGTACTATGCATTAGCCCTGACATCGTGGGGGAGCTTAGAATCTCATGACGACATAGAGTCATGGTGACAAGTTTTTTGAGGTTAGAAAGGAAAACTTCCTCTAACAACTTGTCCATGAACACATTAGGATATGAGGGACTGACACACAATCGTTCCTGGACGTTATCTTTGCATACACTAGCATGGATATTGAGAATATCATATATATTACACCTATGGTTAAAAGGGATCATGTAATACTCAAGTCTGACTATGTGGTAAATGAGGAGGTTTAAAGAACTGAGGTGAGAAAAGACCTAAAGACAACATTTTATCATGGAAACTACATGCGCCCAATTTCTATGGGAACTAAGATTAAAAAATGGAGATCAGCAACTATGAACCAGGGTACTGTGGTTTAAAGTTCTGTGATATTTACAGTGAAGAAGTAGAGACATGGGTACCTATAGCATCAAATACAGAAGAAAAGTTAGGAAAGCAGATATAATGATTTATTAAAATTTTTAAAAACATTGGAAGTTTCAAGATGTGGCGAGTAGATATATGTGGCACTTCAGCCAGCTAGCATTTGCTTGAAGAAAAAGAGTAAGGAATGAGTATTTCAAGAAATGACAGGAGGAACAAAGAAACTTTCAAAAGAATACTGTGGGCAAAGCAGGAAAAAATCTAAAACATTTCCATAAATTCATCAGGAGTAGGAGTAAATTGTCAGTTAAATAACAACTAATCAGGCAAAAAATTCAAAGAAAAATTGTATAGGATGATGTACAGGTATGTGAGGAACAGAATAATAAGTTTCAAAAGTGTTTTCACTATGGAAGACATTATAGCCCCAACTTTAGTGAGATGGGATGGGGAGGACATTTTACAAAACATTGAGATATCTATTAAAGACATCAATACAATACTAAATGGTCTTGACCCATACAAAGCTCATGGTCTAGATGAAATTTCACTATATGTGCTGATGATGAATGCAGATACACTAGATAAACCAAATGAAATACTGTTTAAGATGTTCCCAGAAAAAGCCAATGTACAAAGGGCGAGGAAAAGGGCAAACACCATACTAAAAAAAAAAAAAAAGGGAGAGAGAGAGAGAGAGAGAGAGAGAGAGAGAGAGAGAGGAGGAGGAGGAGGAGGAGGAAACAGGGATAGACAAAACCACAGACCAAGTCTCCCTGACAAGTGTGGTCTGTAAGGTATTAGACTGCCAGAGAGCATTTGACACACGGGAAGCTCATCAAGAAGCTTTATCACCAAGCAGTATTAAGGGGGAGACTCTTCCAAAGGAAAGAAGATTATTTAGGTGTAAGCAAATAAAGGACACATGTCAGAGTATTCTTATCCAAATGGGTTATGTTCTGGGACTGTTACCTCTTTTTGATCAATGTGAATGACTTACCAAAGGAGGGCAACAAATATGGTACAAGAATTAAGGAAGCTGAGTAAAAGGGAATAAGCATTAAATTTGCCCACCTCAGAGGAGAAAAAAGTGAGGGGTGACCTGATCACAACCTCTAAGATTTTAAAACAGACAGATGATGTGGAAATCAAAGTTCTTTAAGAGATATAATGATGAAGTACTTTTGTAGTATAACAGTGGTGGAAGAATGAAATAAACTGAAAGAGAATGTAGTAAATGTGGACTGCATATTTAAGTTTAAAAGGCTGTATAATACAAGAGAATGTTCAAGAGATGTAGCCCAGTGAGTATATAGCTTCCTAACCTTATAGAGCACAAAAAGGTAATTACTGAACATTATGGCCTGTAGTCCCACCCTGTGGGAGAGGATGACATTTTGAGTACTGCAAGAGCCCCACAGGAGATGAAAGGTACTCCTGGCTCAAAAAGTTAAGGTAAGTTCTCCTTTGGCAAGGTGGTACCATCTGAGTCGATCCTTTTCCAGCTTCTGACTGTAGTGCAGCCAGGAAACTGCAAGAACCCCTTGCAGAAAGGATCCTGAGTTTGTATAATCAAAACATATATATATACCTAGGAATAGGGAAAGTGATTTTGGGGCAAGAGCAAGGAGGTAAAAATCCCTCCCCTGTATTATCACTCTCTGAAAGCAGGAAGAAAATAGGAACAGAAGAGAAGCAACAAGCAATTTTGTCTCTTCTTAATGCTACCACTCAAGATGGATGGATCAACATGTAGACACAGATCAGAGATTAATCAATTACTTTTCCTGATGCTCAGTCAAGCATATGCCCCCATTCGATAAGAAATATCTATATAACTATTATTTTCCATCATTACCTCCAATTCCAATCCTTATAAATCAGATCATGTACAGTTATATAACACCCACTGACATCACTGATACACAAATCCAGCCCATGCCCAGTGTGTTTAAGTGAAACATGGACTTCCAAACTCACTTAAATAGTTTATTTTATCAATCTACATTCTTAGTTGGCTTGTCATGTAGGACTAACACTCCATTCACACCACCTCTATACACAAAATGCTTCTTTTGCAGCTCCTCCCCAATCAATCCTTTAACATCTTCCTCTGAAATATCCCTAGTCCTAATCTTCTCTTACTGCATCTATCCATCTCTTCCATGCCCTACCTCTCATCCTTGTATCTTCCCAACTGTACACTAAAACATATTTTTGATGAACCTATCATCTGCCATAAATCTGACATGGCCACACCATCCTAAAAAAATTTTCATCCATGTAACTTTCATATGATATTTTCACACGGCATATCTTTCTCATATCATTCTTCATTCTACCCATCTCCTCATTCCAACTACACAATTCAAGTCATCCAATTTTGCTGATATTACTTTGTACTAAGCTGACCTACAGAAACTTTCATTCATACCATGCATAAAAATTTAGGTAAATACTCCTTTTTGCAAGCTTCTTCACATTGTCCTGTATACCTAAATTCTTTCCACTTACGAAGGCTTTCACAACAACTGTGTTTCTTTGCTGCATGACTACTTTCAACTTCAATGAACTTTATTTCTAAATATCTAAATTTATCCACAGCTTTCAATTCTTTGTAATGCAAACTAACATTATACTGCTATTTCCCATTCCTTTCATAAACTAGTGTATTAGGTTAATTTCTGTTCACCTTGAACAACTGTCGTAAACTAGTGTATTAGGTTAATTTCTGTTCACCTTGAACAACTGTCTCCTATATACAATACTGAAATGGCCCACATTGTATCCTACATTTACTCTGGCTTAGATAACAACACAGGATCATCTGAATGGATAGGAAAGCTTTCTAGGAAATCATGATCCTATATGGCATGCATGGCAGAACTTTTGAAAGCTGTGCTGAGCTTTTATAATGGAAGTAGTGCATGTGTGTAAGTGGTAGTATGACTGAATGGTTTGAAATAAATGTAAGGGTTTGGCAAGGTTGTGTTGTGGATAGGGCATTATTTGAGATGAGAGTTAAGTGGGCTGAAGATGGTAAAATACATAATCATGGTGAAACTACATAAGCTACCACAATGAGAAATGGCAAAAGGGAAAATTATGTAAATGTAATGTAATAAGAAAAATAGAATGCAAACATACTAACCCTTTTTCTCTCTTTCTTTTCCTTCTTGCTTTCTTTGGTAAGTGTGTCCAAGTCTGGTTCACGTGATCTAGACCGTTCTTTATGTTTATGTTCTCTTCGTGACCCCTCCTCTTTGTTCCGATTCTGTAGATATCAAAAGTTTCAAAAAACTTTATGTCATAAACACATATACAGTCGATGTTTATATATATATACAGTCGATGTTTCTCAATCACACACCTTGTAATACTGTAAAATGAAATCTTGAGCACTATAATTCTGAAAACTAAACAACTGTGATGCATTCAAAGAAACAATGATTTTGACAGGAAGAACTGAATACCACAAAATCATTACATACGTAATCAGGTAGTTCTTACATTTTCATTAATTACAATAATTCAAAAGAAACACTTTTCTCAAAGACTGGCTCTTATGTTATGATATGGCATCAGTTCCATTTATATAATCTTTTTCCTTCTTATATGTTTATCAATCTGATACATATACAACATATTTTCACTTACGAAAATGAGGTTTTGTTAATCCTGTATGTGTGGAAAACATTTTATTCAAGAACTACAACTATACAGCCTTTAAAAAAGTAGGGAAAAATATATATATATCTATGCATGGCAACCAGTACAAAGGCAATAAACGAATGTATTACCGCTAAGAACTTCACTCAAGGAAAAACATAAAGAACATAATCTGTAAGCATACCCAAGTGTATATTTCAAACACACCAAACAAAAGAACAAAAATGCCCAGCAAGAAAAATGGAGAGACTAATCAATATTCTACCAAGTGAGATATGAAACTTGATCCATGTGAAAATCAGAACACTGATAAGTAAAGTACCAGATTAACCAAAAAATGTAACTTCCAAAGCTTGAAAAACTGTCTCTGTCAGAGGCAATGTCCCACAAGCCTTACGAAAATGTCTAGGATCACCAGGGGTGAAAAGCTTCTTAAACCCATGCCCTCTGGTGAGGTAAAACCTTCTCAACCCTCACATACCACCTATTAGGTGCTAGTGGCCTGCTGGTTTGGTCTAAGTCTGCCCTTTGACCAAACAACGATGACATAATCATCCTACTGGCCACCAGTAATAATCAGCTTCAAAATTCTTGGATAAGGACATCAACCCAACAGTGGTTAAGAGAAGAAAATATTGTGAGAGAAGGGAAGGTATGGCAAGAAACAACCCAGAAAAACTGCTTGTATAACATTACCCCAAAGAGAGAAATTTTCCACTCCAAAATCTATATTTCTCTCCAGGGGTAGATCATCCCACATGCCCTGGGAGCATACTAACATGGAAGAGGAGGGTTAGGGAGAAACTGTCTTGAAAAAGTTGATAAAGTAAAGTAAAAACAATTAAGAGTCATCTTGTGGTATACTTGGGTCCTTTTGAGGCACAGGAAGCAACCTCAGTACCAAACAATCTGATGTAAGGTATCATTGTTGAAAGTGTTCAAGGAATGCCAAAGACCTCTACTGCTGATTTCCTCCAGAGAAATGTTCCTCAGAAATGCTAAGGGGAAGGTTACCTTCCTAAAATCATAGACTCTATCATACAGGCCAGTTTGGTCCAACAAAAAAAGTCTCAATCATGGAAGAGAACTCTCTTCCCAAGGAAGATCTTAACTCTTAAATGTTGAGTGATATACAATTTTGTAATCATGATCTGGACAGTAAAATAATATCTTAAAATTTCTAAGTTTCTAAGCATAAAATGAAAAAAATACACATAAATGTAGAGTATCAGTACAAAAAGGTGTGCTAACATAACTTATATGGCCCTAGTAGTGTGTTGAATTTAATGTGAGGAGCTCCTGATGAGGGGTGGTGGAGGAAGAGTGGGAAGTTGGCCTTCTATGCAAATTCAGTAATATCTAACACTATTTATGACAAAGAAACAAGTGAGCTAACATAATTCATATAGCCATGAGACAGTTCTAAGAATAAGGCATAATTCCCTTGGCAGAGGTGGTGGGGGAAAATGTTAAACAAGGGTTGAGCCCTTGAACTCACATACACTGTACAAGATTTATCCCTATCTATGGTTACTATTTACACTATTTACGTAAAGTTTTATACACTTACTTGTGCATTTACTAACATATTTTTATGCATTTACATATATATATATATTATTATTATTTATTATTATACTTGATCGCTGTTTCCCGCGTCAGCGAGGTAGCGCCAGGAAACAGACGAAGAAAAAATACCCC
>JAYMFT010101514.1:0-13752 GCA_038088735.1 Panulirus argus
GCCTGAGCCAGGTGCCCATTCTATCGACCAACCCCTAGGGGTAGATGAACAGCTGGGTTGACTGTGGACCGACTGCCGCACGCAACCATGATTCGAACCTACTGCGCTCGATCCCGGACGGCCCGTAAATGCGTCACGGCCAGAAATGCTAACCGCTAGGCCACGGGAATGTAAAGTGATTAAAGAATTTCGTGATAGTGTGTGTGGAGGGCACATACATCCGAATACAATGATTCATTATCTACAAAAGACTCGTGACAACGAAGGAATGCAACGAGACACAAGAAATTATCATTTTTGCTGAGAGTGAGATCAATCTCCTTCCGTTTACGGCGACACCTCGAATTTCTGGGAATCACTGAGGTAACCCTGATTTCCATCTTTACATAACGCACGTCTGGTTATCGCTTCAGGATGAATTACGACCATCAGATAAAAGAAAACATAGCTTTATTCTCTGTCTCGTTTTCTTTATACTCAGAGAAAACGCTTCTGTAATAGCGTAGGCGAGGGGTACACGGGAGGGCGTAGGCTGAGGAATGATGAATGGCATGACTTTCACGAGGCTCGGTTTGTTGTGGGGACCTGATAGCCGGGGCTGACCTGTGGTGGTGGCGGTGGGGGGGGACGGCATCAAGCGGCCAGGCACAGAGTTCCCTCTCCAGTCGTCAAATTACCATTAACCTCACCACCACAAAACCTGACCAGGTAATTATCCAACCTATCGAGTGTCGATGGCGGTTACACCACATAAATGACTTTCAGCTAAATAAACGACTTTCCACAGCTGTTTACGTTTATATCATTACTCCTGCAAGTCTAGCTAGGCCCAGTTATCTGTACCATTTTCTGTGCACTCTGTGTCCCCCTATAGCGCCACAGCCCACAGGACAGATAGAAGTGCCTATCACATTTACAGGTTCTTAAAGGCAAATATAAAAATCAATCTTTAATCACTTACTATAGATTTGTATTTGCGTAAAAAATGACAAAAAAATCATAGAAAATCTCCGAGTAGTCTAAAGGCTTGACTTGGCTCTGCACTCATCCGCAAACCATCACGTTTGTCGGTATCCCAAAAGACGCCAGGGGCTGACCACGGCAACATAAACCCACCTCCTCGTGCACGTGTTGTGATAAACCACAGGAATAAAAGAAACCCCGGCAGAGCCGTAAACAAACACCACGGGAGGTCCCTCCTCCATCACCCTGCCTGCCACACACACACACACACACACACACACATTATTGCCACAAACATCCCGACACGGACACAAACAACCCTTCACTCACCAACGTACAGTCAGGTCTTGCAGTTTAAGCTCCGGTCAACTGTTTGATTTAGTTAACTGATAAAACGGGTTAATGGATGAATATTGTCACACTAACAGTTAATAAACGTTGTCGAATTCTTCATCATTACGGTACAACCCTTGAGAACGACGGTACAACCCTTGAGCATGACGGTACAACCCTTAAGCACGACGGTACAACTCTTAAAAAGGAGGGTACAACGCTTCAGCATCATGGTTAAAATATGTCTACCGACAAACTCAAAAGAATATCATATCTGTAAGTGACTCTACTTCAGACAGATTTCTTCACATGATTCTTTACTAAAGAGTAACAGGCAAAGTTGTTGATACATCATTTCCTTAGCGTGAGACCACAGCCCACCATAGTCTACCACTAATCTGTAACCAACACCTCCAGCATACCTTTTCTCCTTCCCCTCCCCTCTCTGAACACCCGGGCCGACGTAAGAAGAAGAAGAAGATGAAGAATTCATGTTGGTGATGGGGACCCCCACTGTAGCAGTGAAGGCCAGCCACGCGCCAACAGGTAAGCAGGCAGGCAGAGCCAGCAGCCAAGGACCCATGGCTCTCCTACCCGAGGTCGAGGACATGAGCAAGACTTGCTCAGACCTCTACACCACGGCTTCACAGAGAGAGCCCCAGACACCCACACGCGAGTCGACTGGTGATGGGTGGATCTTTCGTTCGAAAAGAGTAACAACATTAACACATCTACCGCAATGTTATGGGTTTACCCAGTTGGACATACCACAACAGATATCGATCACTACAAATCCGTTTCACGGTAGTGAGAAGGAATGTGAAGATACGAGTAGCAAGTTACTTTACCCCGGGCGGTGTAGGGCTGTAGGCCCGGCACGGGGCCAGACACGCCTCCTCAAGATGTTTGTGTGACAGCTGAAGTGACAGGAGGTGTAGGGGTGGCAGGGGCTTCATAAAGTAACGGTGGAAATGTGCAGGACACGTGGGTAAGGCTGGCCAGGGGTGTCTGGCGTGACAGTGGGTATGGAGGGGTGGCGGTGGGTCTAGGAGGGAGAGTGGCAGTGGGCAGTGGGTTGGAGTGGAAGCTACTCTCTGAAGAAGAAAAGTTAAATTGAATTTAAAAAGAATTAGGACAGTAGGGTCAGTGATGTGTGGTGGTTGTGGTGTACCGAGGGATAATGTGGGTGGCTCGAGAGATAATTGTGTGGTGTGGGAGGCCGTGTGAGTTATGGTGAGGGGGGCCAGCTATGGTGGTGTGCGAGGGGGATATAGTGGAGGTGTATCGGTGACAATGTGAAACTATGCAATAATATGTGGAGGGGTGCATAGACACTGCATAGATTATTATGAGTTATAATAATAATAATAATGATAATAATAATAATAATAATAGTGATAATAATAAAAATAATGATAATAATAATTAAAATAACTATTATTATTATTATTATTATTATTATTATTATTATCATTATATTATTATTATTATTATAATTATTATAATTATAATAAATAATAATAATTATTATTATTATTATTATTATTATTATTATTATTATTACTTAGTTATCATAATCATTAAATAAATCAGCAACGGTATAAAATTCTATCGTCACTAAAGGCTGAAAATATAGAGAAAAATACACACAATTACAGAGAATTAAGAGACGGGTCAACCTGCTGACCCGAGACTGCTGTGGAGCGCCAGACACGTCCTGTTCCCGCGACGGCTTAGGACGCTGTTTGTAGTGTCGGTGCTGCTGTGTGGCGGGTTAGTGTGGGTGTCTGGAAGGGTGATGGTTCTGTGGGCAGCGTTAGTAGTGCTTGATGCCCGATACTGGTGGTGGTGGTGGTGGTGAACGGTAAGGTAGCGATGATGACTGGAAGTAGTGATGGCGCATAGGAAGGGTTGGTGGACCAGGAGGTGGCGTTGGTGGTGTGAGGTAACGAGGTGATGTGTGTGTGAGGTAATGAGGTGATGTGTGTGTGAGGTAGCGATGGTGTACTGAGGGACAGTGGAGGGGTTCAGGGGATGGCACATAACATCAGTGACGTGTGGGAAGAGGTTGTCACTGGATGAAGTGCTGGCAGTGGGAAATGACGATTTTTGCCACAAGAGCTGTTAAGTTATTGCGCGCTCCCGCCCATCCTGTGGGCAGTGAGGCAAGAGAGGATACAGTTGTGCACGAAGGGCCCAGGGAATGTGGTTGAGTCAATGACTGAGTTATGATTCACAGAGTGAGAGAAATGTTTACAAGGATTTGAGTAACAGTGAATGAACCATTCAACAATTTACACAGTAAGTGAACTTGTTTACAAAGGTCGAGCAAAAATGACTGGATCATATAACAAGGCATGTTATATAAATGAACCACTTACAACAGCCAGAATACTGCTCACTTATTTGAGGTAGATACAGCATGGTCTGTGAGGGGGGGGGGGTGTTGTCGGAGGAGTGCGGGTGGTAGGGTATAAAACAGACCGGCGATGGTCTGTGAGGGAGGTAATGGGTGGAAACGGCTGGGGGAGGTTTTCATTTATTGCGCGACGTGTTTCCTGTCCCTAATTGTCGTGCCCTTAGTCGCTGCCAAAACTAGACTCCAACCTCAGGTTGCTGTTACTGGCTCTGTAGTCTTTCCAAACTTGGAGTCAGTCACTTGTCGCCTTAGTCTTAACCACACTTATGTCATGTCTCTCACTGTGTCAAGGGTTCCTCTTCAGCACCCAAGCCTTAAACTGGTATATAATACCATGTAAATTACCAGCGCAAAACAACATTGTGATAACCCAAGATGTAAGACGATGCCTGAGCCACACACCCCTCCCTCCCAGGCCAGCCCGACCCCAAGACCTCCGTGCCGCAGGAGGCCAGACGTGTGGTGACGGGGCCGCGATACGACGCCCCGCCGACGCTAAATGGCTCATCCTTTACGCCAGCCTTCGCTACTGTTTACCCAACAAATAAATAAGAGACTGCTGAGTGTGCCTGTGGCGCCCCAGGGCCTCCTCGAACATTGGTATTCCCCTGTGGCATCCTGACGAACTGGTGGGACTTGAGTGTGACAGCCGCCACCCCCTGGGGACGCCCCCCGGGACCTAGTGAGGCCTGACACTGGCGACGTTACTGTGAATCCACCACCACCGCCCCGGGCCACCGACAAGGGGCTAGCTAGCCCCTGCAACGCCCCACGTGAAACCAAAGGTTTGATCATAAACGTCTCGCTCCAACCACCAGTCTCAGTCCCTCTGTCTCTCGAGAACATCCCGTCAAGCAGCATCCCTCGCGTCTCCCGTCCACATAGTTCCGGTCTTGTTTTCCCCTATTCAGTCACCGTCACTGGCAACGCCCGCTCTCCATCTCCCAAACGCCGCCAGCTGTCCCGTCCGCTGAGGGGGCGCAAAAATGGCTCCGCTGGCCAGTTTTTGCTGCAGTGGAAACATTTACTGAACGTTCTGAACCTTGCCATTTTTTTTTTCAAGCCTTTACCATCTGGCCTTTACACAACTTGATCCTTGTGTTTTGCAGTCTTATGGTCTAAAACTTTGGTCCTTATTTGCACCATTATGAAACATCATTCCCGTCGAGGACCTTGTCTTCATAAAGACCATCATCATGCAGTCTAACAGCTTAGGACCTTGTCTTCATTTACACCATTATGAACCAGCCTTACTTTCGTTTGCCTTGTCTATATTTGTACCATCATCCAGTCTTACACCGTCGATTCACAGGGGTGTACGTATGTGGGCGGCTACGTACGTTACACGTACTTGCATGCTCGTGTTTCAGTGGTGGTGGTGCGTCTCACTGTTTACCTCCGTGTGATTTTCCATTTTGACCGCAAGGGCGGCTATTTTATCGCGCGCTCCTACCCATCCTTTGTGAGTAAATAAGCTAAGACATTGAAGTGTAGACACATGTAATAATTTCTGCCTTTAACTCCCTCCCATTGACTGTAAGGGGAGGGAGTTACACCCTCGTGGGGACCAACCTCAAACTTTCTCTATCGTGCAGTTTTTCAAATTTTATGCGCTGTTCACGTTCACAGTTTCATTATTCAGTTTATTGCATTGCTCTACTTCATTTATACAGCGGAAGTTCCTCTTTACACATTTTCAAACAAATCACTTTCTTAATTTCATGTTATGGTCTCTAGTTGTTATATTCTTACATCTTTCGAAGAGCTGTTTACTGTTCACATTATCAAAAAGGTTCAAAAATTCAAAGTTTGTGGTCAGGTTACCCATAACTCTTCTTTCCTCCAAGGTGGACAAATCTAAGGCATCTATCCCTTCCTTGCAATTCAACGCATTAAATTCTGGCACCGTCTTTGTTGCTCTCCTCTGGACCTTCTCCTTTAGTTCTTAGTGCTTCTCTAAGCACGGTTCCCAAACCTGAAAAGCACATTCTGGTTTTGGGCTAATGCAGGATGATAACAACTTCCACGATATCTATTTATCCGTTGATTTGAATGCCGTCATAGAATTTGCCAGAAGAAAATTTGGTCTACACTCAAATCTTTCTCGCAGTCAGATTCCTCCAGCTTATTGTTGTATAACATTCAAATCAAGGCCTCCTTTCCGTATGACCCATCCTCAGTACTTTAGATTCATTTGCGTTGAACTTCATGCACATTGTATCAGATCAGTTTTGGAGTTTGTCTCCGTCCCCTTGTAGGGTGATGCAATCCTCTTCGCTTTTCAGTTCCCCCGTGACAAGGCATCATCCGCTAACATATTCAGGTGAGAGTCCAGTCCTTTCTGGCAAGTTATTTGCACAAATAAAGAAAAGCAATGGTCCCAAAACAGACCCCAGCAGCTCACCGCTGGTAATCTCAATCCATTTCGAGATGGCTCGCCCGACATGGGTTATTTGTACCCTTCCACTAAGACGATCTTCTCGCCAGCGAAGTAGTGCCCCCATTATTCCCGCCCAGTGATCCAGCTTTTTTTTTTTCTTTCTTTCTTTACCAGCTTCCCTTGTGGTACAGTGTCAAATGCTTCAATGTAAATTTCGCAGAACCTTCCACCACAGTCTCCCTCGTTCCCGGCCACTGCGCTCCATTACCCGAGTTATGTTACCCTAAATATCGTTGGGGTCTGTGTGATTTCCATGAATATATCTCATCTGATTCGGGTCTATATTCTCTGCTCTTTTTTACATCCTCAGTTACCACATAATCAAACTGAAGCATTACATGATCACTTCTTTCCAAATAGTGTATCGTATATGATCATCTCACTCTCCATGGTGGTATGTGTGAAGATATGATCTGGTAATGACGGGGTATCAGTCCCTCTCATCCTAGCGTGTTCACTGGCAGGCTGGTATACGATATTTTCCTGAATAAACACTAAAATCTTGTGTCTCCAGGACTCCCCGTCTCCATGAGACTCCGAATTCTTCCAGTTAATCTGTTTCTAATTGTAATCCCCGTTGTTAGCTACCAGCACTTTGCCATCTCTGAGAAGTACGTATTTTATGACTTCATGAACGAGCCTGGTTGTTCCTTCATTTTTATCATTGTGCATTTGTTCAGGTTCGTTAAAGTTCATTGGCTAACTATATATTTTCAACAACACTATGCTCTTATTCTCCCGCAGTGTCAGTAATTCGGTGTTCGATTTGTACAAGGAGTGAGTTTTACACTCGTAGGACCCCATCCCTTTAACGCTCAGTCATACAGAGAGAGAGAGAGAGAGAGAGAGAGAGAGAGAGAGAGAGAGAGAGAGAGCCTGATATTAGACAAACTAACTTCAAACTGATACTACTAACATTCAGGGCAAGGAATCAGTAAGAGAGGATTCACGACTCTTTGTAATGAAGGCAGCAGGAATGGTGTTGGTGAGGAGACACACACACACACACACACACACACACACACATACAAGTCCAGGCTGAGGTCCTTCACAAATCTATCAATATGTTTATGAGGGTTTGTTGGTTATAGAGGATTTAACACTCGACTTCCCTCAGTCGGGAACGGGGCAGTAAAAGCTGCACTTCGCCAGCCTGTATGTGCTGGGGTTGGGGACCCCACTGCTGCAAGATTAATCCCCACCAAAGGTGCACCATGGCCGTGCGTACTTCATCCTCTCACTGGAAAATGAAGTTGATCGTGATAGATAGACTCTTTTCGTCGGTATGAGCATTGTCAAGCAATGAATAAATTAATTTACACCGATAACCTGGCCAGTCCCAACGCCAATAATGAATTCAAAATTGAATTTTCCTCTATTTCATCTAATCGACTGAGCAGCTCGACCGCCCTGATTTATTTGTCGATGAGGTACCTCCTCTTCGACCATATGGTGGACCCCAGTGTACACTTCCATGGAGATAAAACCTCATCATTTGTGCCAGTTTATGTCTCCTTCAGAGTACCAGATCTGCGTGTGTCTGAGACTCCTGCAACTCCGTTTGGACGATATCTTGAACGAGTCATCGTGCCGGTCCATCTTATACCACGAGAGATATATCCATCTTCTGGACCAGGCGATATCCATAAACCAGCCCCCTCCCACACGCACCTGGGGACCACCTGCTTTGCAATAATCATCATGGGAATCTCGGGGCTTTTCCCACAGCTGTTACTGCGTCTCTCGCCCGCCCCGTCCGGGGAACGCTTCTTCCCTCATGAAATCCTTAATAATAAAATAAAAATGAGAGAACGTGGCGAGACGAATTCCTCGCTGAATTTGGAGACGTCGACCTTCTAAAACAGATCTGGGAGCGTAGCAGAATCTCCGAAAACCGGGTGACTACTGAACCCCAAAACGGGTAAACGAAGCAGTTATCTTTACAGGGCGAAGATAACCGGAAGATAAATGGATTCAGGAGGAGAGAGAGAGCTAATATTCTTGTCTTGTGAGTCTCCTGAGTCCTAAAAGGAATGGAGAGATTAAGAGCTTTTGCAATACTCTGGCTAATGTATTGATGTTATCTCGTGGTGATGATATTTGTACCCTCTGCAGTTTTCAGCAGTAAAGTCTTTGCTCGTCTAACTATATAGAGAAAAAGTATTCAGTGACAGCATAGGTGGAGGGTACATGACAAGGGGTATTTAGCGTAAAGCAGGTATTATACATATGTACAGGAGGGCCCGAGTAGGCCCAAAAGATCCTGGTCCTGCTGGAGGAGGAAGAACAGCACTGATAGCATTAGTATAGTACAAAGCGAGGCAACACGGGAAATACAAACGGAGAATCTCAGGGTTGGTGTATACTCTGAACTATATGTATATCCTATACAGCCTTGCTTTGTATTCTAGCGATGCCATTAACGCTGTTCCCCTTTTTCTGGTGGGACGAGAAACCAGAGCACTGGGTCCTTATACTCTCTCCTGATAAGTGTTGTGCTTTATATAAATGTACGGTACAAAACCGAACGATTCATATATGCTCAAGTCTTGACGTGAAGAACTCCTGCAGTGATATGGCCAACGGGGTAACATACATACACAGCGTAGTAGTTTCAATACCAATAACATGCAACGTGGATGGTTTACGAGAGATTTTCAAATACTTTTATATAGATACTCGCACAGTATTCCGAAGAGTCACCACATCTCATCTGGCAATCTCTTTTCCAAGCTTAAAATCCCATGGTCTGTCATCTGCTGAAGTAAGAAACACTTCTGTACTATATGTTTGCAGTGCACACTCATAACACATCGTCTCTGTCAACCTCAGACACCTGCATGGCTACGCCGCTCAATACTCTCATAAGAATATTCTTATATTTTCCTAGGTATCCCGGGGATAGCCTAAAGACCTGTATATTCGGTATATTTATATGAAAACAAAAGAATCTACAACGCTTTGTAGTTTTCTGGCTACAAATACAACTTAGTATCTTATTTCGATAGCTCTTGCGTTGATGCATCCAAAGATTTTGAAGAGTATTCCATACATACAGCATACAAGTGTTAACTTACGGAATGATTTACTAAACAGAGTGGTTCAAAGCAGTACTACGGATGAGTTTAAGAAGAGACTTGATAGATGGTTTGCCTCAAGACTAAGATTAGCATTATTTGCACCTCCGTCACAGAGAGAATTTGCAAGTATTCTCTTTTATTCATTTGTAAGCCTTCCTAATGTTACCACACCGATCTGTGAGTTTCTGATATCCTACACCACAAACAGACATGACGGGACCCAGTAGTCTGTTGCTGTTTGGATTCCTTTCAGTTTTCAGTACTTTATGATAGAGGAATCGGGATCCATTATTCGGAATCCTTATGCTGTCACTAGGTGCCCTTGTTTGAATTCCTTTGTAATTCTGCTAATGCATCAAGCTCACGGCCTTTCTTGATACGGCAAAATGCGTCTCGTACAGTCTGAGGCAACAGATGCTGAACATAATGGTAGTGATACACATTCCGGGTTTGTCTCGCGGGGGGAATAGCATGTAACAAGGGGGTTCCTTGGGTCCCATTTCGTCTGCTGCTAACCTCGACCCAGCCGAGGCAAGATTTTGCAATGTTGCATGTCGTACGGGCACCACGTGTGCCAGTTTATTTTTGTTACCACCGACCAGGCAGGGCGGTACTATTGTTACTAACTTCCTGGGTATCGGGAAGGTTAGCGAAGGCTCCACAGCCACTTCGGTGGCTTTCAAGTGTCACTCCTTCGGCCAAGGTTGTTGCCTTGTCTTTCTGCCTCACCCACACGTAAGATATTGGCTTTCAGTCCACAAACACACAATCTCTCCGTCTCACACATAACACTTGACAACACGCAGCTCACACACGTTCCTCGTAACTTTTGGATTTTCCTGCGGTGAGCGGTGAACGCTACGCGCTAGCCCTGCCTCTTGGCAAAATATCGCCGTAGGTGCCATGGGTGTCTATGACAGCCTTTGAGAGAGCAGTAACTTGGAATTAACATTTAGATCTCCAAAGAAATTACTCAGAGAAGCCTCTGGGTTCTGTGTTGCCTTTCACAGTATACTTCTGAAGATCCAATCAGTGACTCAAGGGTTAAGAATATCGTGATAATAAATGAGCTGTTCCACTTGGAAACCTGGTCGAGGGGTAAAACCGATTCATTAGTCAATGTCTTGGACTGTATGGGTGTGGACTGTAGTTACCTGGATGATAAGGATATTTTCAGACTGTGTTGTGATTGGGGGAAGTATGTGAGGTACCTGACCAGGGAGTACATCATCGTTCTCACTGTTGTACTGCAAGCATAACATCCACATCTACAACAGGAACTATGATTCTATCCCCTGCATAAGTTGTACTTTCATATATACGCTTCACAATACGTCTCTGATCTTTTTTTAAGAGTATCTATTCATTGCTTGTAAATCTAATCTGTCCTTTAAGTGTCCCATTTAAGATACTAACCTGGTGCGCTGAGGGACAAAGCCACCAGCCATTCACCGGATGAGTCAGGCGTTGCCGGGAACACTCCAGTAATCTCTGATTTGAGCAGTGTGAGAGAGAGCCAGCTTATAACACAACTGCGTTCTGATGAAATGAAAACAGGATAACGTTGCCTAGTGGTTCCAATAACTGTCAATGACTCTGTAGGCTTAAGTATCTCACTGCACTCGCTGCTTGTTGCCACACTGTTGATAAGCTGCATTCTTCTCTTATTATCAACATGGACTTCAATCTGTCATAGCAACAATTTACGTCAACTTTGTGTTGGTTTGCGAGTATACGTATAACCCTAATGTGTTACTATATACCTTATTTTCTATGATGTTTTGAGATGAATTTTGAATTTGGATTTCCGTAGGAATGACATCCACATACATCCCCAGTCTCGAGGGAGGCACTTAGAGAGCATCGTGTGCACCCTGGTGGGCTACTGGTGGCAGGGCTTTGGTCATAAAGTGTTGGCAGTGCACCCAGACTATGACGTAGGGTAGGTGTCGGGTGGCAGACCTGTGGTCAACAATGACTGTTGGCAGCGTATCTAGACTGTGGTGTGGGCAGGGCCTCGGGTGTCAGGATTGTGGTCACTACCAACTGGTCGCACCGCCGGCCGCCACGCTCCTCACATAACCAGTCCTACACCTCTTGACACGTAACCCCTGAATACGAACTATATATTACGGTTATTGTTACGCATTTTCTCCTTTCCTCCGCAATTTCAATCACTCCATTCAAGGAGCATGAAAAAAAGAATTTCTACTAAAAGATGATTTTAATGTTACATAAAACTCCATTGTTCCGATACTAGGCCTATGTACAAGATATATGCTCTGCAACAAACTGCCTGAAGTCAGATGTGTTTAGCCTGATTTTCAATCGGTGAAGAACCTAGTCTTTAGGAAAAGAGGAAAGCGAAGACACAGGAGGGGAACAGGCCCTCACAAGAAAGTTAAGTTTCAATAAATACTTGTGATTCGTCTGTTTAAATAATACATAATGGTAAAGAATAAGAAATTCGGAATACCATTCTATGTAGCAATCAAAACTTGCTTCGATCCTTTGTAGTTGACTGAACTGACGAGTTAGAGTGGGATCTTGTGTGATATGAGCCTCAGTGTTGTGTGGTCCTGTTGGTGCTACGGGGATAGCCACTTGCCACTGAGGAGTGTGTGGCCCGAGGTGACAACCCTGGCATTGCTGATGGGTAGGGAATGGTTGTGGTGGCCAAGGGTAGGGCAAGAGGCAGGTCCCTCGGCATGACAGCGTGGGGAAGGGAGGGGGGCATTGTCTAGCCACAAACTATCCTATCCATCCAGGTACACACGCGTACCACACAATCCCGAACCAACCACAATCACGACGGACCGGACCCCCAGAACACCTGCGAATCCATAAATAACTATAAAGACAGGTGCTCTTCGTCAGCCAATACAGTTCTTCTACACTTCGACCACTGGAACGAACGATACAGCCACACCGTCTTTTTACGACTATGAAAGTATAAACTGACCAGACTACTTGGGCAAGACTGAATCATAAACACGAGCATAACTATGGTGAACCATCATCCAGGCAGAGGATGAAGTTTACACCAGCTGTCTCCTTCGTCTATATACCTGCTCGCCTTTCCCCGCCTTCAGGAGCTGAACTTCTGGTGGAAGGCGGTTATTCACGTCCTCCTCCTGCAGTTCCCCATTTTGTGAGGGGGAAGATTTTCAGCCCCCGTTTCTCTTGGTCGCCTTCGACGACACACAAGAGACAGTGTGGATTATAGTCGTTATCCCCTGTTCCTGGTGGGGATAAGTACAGCCTTATCATCACCACCTCCTGCTTCGTTTGTCCTGCGTTCATGATGTCACATGCCACTGAGGGGAAGAGCACCTTTTAAGGTAAGGCTTCGATACCCAGGACAGTGGATGATGCCTCTCTCGAACCACCCACTACCCTCAGCAAACACTGCCAACCACCAGACCCGCCATGCCTACCACACTTACCTAAAGACCGTACCACACAGAGGTACCACACAGTGAGGTGACATATGAAAGTGAGGTACAGCAAAAAGAGGTAACACTCAGTGGGGTACACACATGGTGAGGTACCGTAAATGATATGGTACCACTCAAAAGCAAGTACTACAAAAAGAGTACCAGTGCCAAACAAAGAAAGGTAGCAGTACAAAGTGAAGCACCACTCAGTGATATACAACATAAAGCAAGGCAGCCCAGAACTACCACACATACTGAGGTACCCACAAAAACCGTTTGACCAACCCGTGGCAGGAACACGCCACCACAGACCACAACACTACCTATACTTACCCTCAAACGTTGTTCTTTTGAGAACAAATCTTTGAATTTTGAATATTACCCCAGTAGGTCCTCCTCTTCCAATCAAACGTGCAACTGCAGAGACAAGCGGCCTGCTTAAAAGATGAACAGATGTAAGACCCCAGCTGTCTATAGTATGTGTGGAGAGTGATCCTGCTGGCCTATCAACCTTCCTGTACATTGTGTAAGGATCTCACAGGATGGGGCACCGCTCCTCATGCTCAGTGACCCGTCCTAACTACCATCTGCTCCGACATAAATGATGTAACAAGCACAAATAAATTACTTAAAGGTAGTAGCGCGTCCATCCTTCAATATACGGGCGACGGTTCGGGTCCCACTTTATATTTACTCAGCCAGTTCATGCGCCATCCATCGCTCCAGAAATGATCGTAAATTGTTTGATAACATCACCCTCTGTAAACCCGCCCTCCAGGGAATGAATCGGCACAAACAAAATATGAATAATATCAATGGACAATGTTGTATTTAGGGAGAACAAACATGGGCTGACTGCCTTCCTTGCCAGCCAACACAAACGTTCAACCTCCCCTTTGGGAATACTCGTTTAATGATATATAATGATATATATATATATATATATATATATATATATATATATATATATATTCCCTGGGGATAGGGGAGAAAGAATACTTCACACGTATTCCCTGCGTGTCGTAAAGGGCGACTAAAAGGGGAGGGAGCGGGGGGCTGGAAATCCTCCCCTCCAGTTTC
>JAYMFT010101525.1:0-13752 GCA_038088735.1 Panulirus argus
AGAGAGAGAGAGAGAGAGAGAGAGAGAGAGAGAGAGAGAGAGAGAGAGAGATGAATGTAATGTTATGTGTCCACAATTATTTATATGTAATAGTATGGTACACAAATCTGCATTTGTTTCCTTCATTCTATAATACAGGTTTTCCTCTATAAATACTGCAATTTTGTGACATATGGTACTTTATTACTTAACATTCATTATGAATATATTCCGTTTTGTTCACGTGAAGTCATCTTAACACCAAATCTAAAAATAAGCAACATTTCAACATCAGTAAATACACTAGGACAGTGACAAGCAACTACCTGATCATGTAGTCAGTTTTGAAGGAATTAGTCTACATCCTATTTTGAGGTTATTTGTTATGATATACTATAATATGATTTGCATGCTGTAATTCTAGCATATCATAAACTTAGTGACAAATGTCATACATTTATTGCCTACTGATCATTCAACATGCAGCTAGCCTGCCATTAGGGAGAAGTTGCCACTTTTCAATTTTGATTATACATTACATTATTCATATGTTGGTTGAATCATGTCATTGGTTTCAGGACTATAGTGTTACATCCATGCAGTAGTATCTTTCATATATTTATTGCTGTTTCATTTCATCTTCTGATCATGCATCACAAGGGTGATTGTTTTTTGCTTAGGGTTATTACCAACTGTAAAACCTGACACCATTTTCCCCATTCCCTTCCCCTCCATTCTCCCTCTAGTGTCTCCCAAACTGTCCGTAATCACTCTGTTTCATACACATTTATTTCAAAGTAGTGTAGTCTGCTTGTTTATGGGACCTACAGATTTAAAAAACTTCTACGTCATTACGATTAGCTTTCACTATATCAACTGTACCCAGTGCAGAGCTGTACCCAGCCTCGTCACTATCCAGCGTTGCCACCTTTTTTTTTTTCTTTAACAAACGGAATTAACACACAATATAGGAATAAATACAATCTTTATTTCGTTGCACATCTAGCTATAGTTAGTAGATAGGTAATTTCTTATGCCGGAGTTTCACATATATCGTCGTATTCTCTCACAAACTGTCAGATTGTTTCATCCGCTGTTCTTGTAGTTTTGTGTCCGATATCATTTTTAAAGCTTTACACCTGTGCTTCAATATATTTGATATATCAGTATTATGCATGCTGTTTAGAGAGGTTTCGAATTGACTTCCTGAATGTTGACAAATTCTTAACTGTACTGTTGTCTGTGAATACACATACAGCATCCAGCAGCAATGAACCAATAACAATGTCCTTTACACGTGCTTTCGGAACCATGAATGAATATTACGATTACTACATGTTTACAGCATCTGCCATATGCCAGGTTTCACCAACAGCGTCAAGTGAATTTTGGCTGGAGCTGTACATATATCACAAAACCTAAAGCATCACTGGTTTCATTTGAAGTAGTTTCACTCAGAGTAACACTTTTCAGGAATGCATATTATAAGTTTATCGATGAGACCCTGTATATTTTCAAGTAAGGTAAAAAATAATTTTCTACTGTAAATACAGAAAGCTTTAGTTCATGTTTTGGAGTTGTGTAACATATTAATAACAGTACAACACTTATTTTTGTCTTAAATTTACTTTGCTTATAGAGCAATAGTTCTTTTAAGTTTCATCCATATCAAATATAGAAACATTCAAACCTTATACAGTGGGGTCACAATATAATGCTGATCGATATAATGATTCTGATACAGCATGGGCACCTAAATTACTCCCATTTTCATTCTAACATAAATTATCACGATATGATGGAAGCCCAGTTGGCCGTGTGCCGTGAGGAGTTGATGCTGCGTATGCCACACTGCCCACCACGTCAATTCTCTACTAGCATTCAAAAGAGTAAAGATGTATCATTTGCCACTCATATTCCCACACTTCTACCTACTTGATAACAGAACCATTCACCACTATGCCCGTGTTCAACAAACACTTCTGCAATGTGAACCTGTTTAAGACACTGAATGAATTTAAATTTGGGTCTTGCACTTTAATAGTTGCTCTCCATTATGGCTTTAATGAAAGCAGCATCCTCACCACAAAGAAAAGCAAAAATATCAGGAAAGCCCTTTCTTGGCTATTTATTCTAAAGAAGGTATTGTATCTCAGGACTCTGTTTATATCTTAAAATATCAAAGATTATGTTAACAATGAAGAAAACAAAAATACTGTAATAAGTTCAGCTCAAGCCAAACTAAGTATTCATAAGTACAGTACCTGCAGAAAGTCTGAGGAATGGGTATAAAAAAAGGAAAAACTTTCTTTCTCTTTATTTCAGTACTTAGTGTGGCCACCATGTGCCTTCAAAACAGCTTGTATGTGTCGTGGCATGGAGTCAGTAAGGTTTTTGCAGTATTCTTTGTCAATTCCATTCAACCAGATGTCTGTAATGGCTTCAAGAAGGTGGTGAATCGAAGATGTGTTCCTTCTTGAAGTTTAAGCTTCATGCGAGACAACAGCTCCTTGATGGGATTCAGGGCTGGAGAATTCCCAGGCCATTGACAGACGTTCACCTGCTTGTCTGACAACCAATTCACGACCTTCATTGAACCATGGTGCACCGTCTTGCATAAAAGGAGTTGCAGTCATGGATCTCATAAAAATTCATCATGTGATCATGAAGAACTTCAATGTAGCAGTCTCCATTCACTGTAATGTTCTCGGGAAGCACATGAAATTCCCCACGACCTAACTCTCCACTGAAGCAACCCAAATCATGACTGAATCTGGGTGTTTGACAGTCATCTGCACATAATGTGGGTCATGGGGATTCATGTGTGAGGGATGTCACAACTTGCCACGTCTCACTGCATCACATTGGAAAGTCAATTCATCGCTCCATAAGACCCCTCTCCAGTCCTCAACAGTGAAAGGTTTGTAGTTCCTTGCAAAACTGAGATGAGCATCACGCATCTTGCGAGTCAGTAGGGGTTTTATGACTGAGGAACAAAGAGGCAGGTTCAGGTGTTTCTGGCAGCGCTCTTGAATAGTGTGTTCTGCAACACTTTCGAGAAGGGTGGGAGAGGCTTGCTTAAATTGTCTTCCTGTGATGCTTGGATTTATCAATAATTGCCTCTTGATAAGCTTGTCAGTAGTTGCTAAGGTCTTTCTGAGATGCCCTGGTACAGATTTATGAGGTGGAATTTCACCTTGTGGGATATTCTTGGTTTTTGCAACGAGGCTGTATATAGCTGACGTGCTACTTCAACATTTTTGCCTTCCTCAGGGTAAGAATCTGAGCCTTTTCTTGCTGGGTGAGGTTCTTGTGCCCTACTCTAAGGTGTGGGTGGGTGGATGTGGGATGAAAAGTGAATGAAACAAAAAAATGGTCTTTGTTAATGCAGCAGATTATAACTTGCCCCCCCCTCCATAGCTTATCCCATGAGGCACTGATGAGCTGTACAGTCTGTGATGATGGGATCACCAGGGAGAGTTGCCAAGTACTACTTAAGCGAGATCTGAGCATTTGGTAGGCCGACAGACACGGAAATTCCATGGACACCCAACCACACAACAAAAGGCCCCATGTTCTTCAGACTTTCCATGGGTACTGTATTATGTAACATTCTACAACACAGTTACACTCATACACACGAAGGTATAACCCCCTTAGAACTACTAAACACATCTATCAATATTCCTTTTACTATACACATAATTTAGTACAGAAGAGTAGATTCTTTCAACATTAACTGTATAAAAGCCGGGAATTAAAAACAAAAAAGTTTGAAAAATTATTCTTTCTGCTCTGTTAGTGCAAATGAAAATCTTTAATTCTTAACAATTTTCTTTATCATTCTCTTGATGACTGGAGGGTTCAATTTTCCAATCTGTGCTATTATATGTTTTACTACTGACTAATCTGTTTTCAGGGATTAGTTGTATAAGCAGAGTATGGAATGTAAGTGATCACCTGGTATGGCAGCTGCAACAACATCCACTGTGGATGATGGGGCATAGGATGGCTGGTGTGGAGCATTGTCCTCAACCATATACAGGGCATCAGGAATGTGGGACACGTAACACTGCAGCCGGACCACATCGACCCCACCAGCAGTCTGTTCATCCACTACCGACTGTCATAAAAGAAAAAAAGTACTGTGAAGAGCATTTGAAGATGCTACATTTCCTTGATTAAATTTCATAGCATCAGTGAGACAGATCTCAAATTCATGGTAAAACACAATTTACAGTGAAAATAATGAAAATATTTTTTTCTGGTTTTATGTGAGGACTCAGGATTAGCAATAAACTTATTTTGTAACATACATTTCTCTCTCTCTCTCTCTCTCTCTATCTATAGCCAACTTTCCTATGTATTTGCAAGGTAACAGCAGTTAAGACAAAGAAATGGCCTCACTAGCTCACATCCACTCTCATTTTCAAGTAATACTGCACTGTAATCAGAGCCTCTATCCCACAATCTGGCCTCACAGATCTTTCTGTAGTTTTTCTCAACCATCTCATATACCCCAGTTCAACCAACTGACTGCATTGTTCCCTGTACACTTCACTCTTATTCACTTAATGCCTTGTATGCCTCACCACGAACCTGTATGTTCAGGCCTCAAACATTCAAATTATCTTTAACTCATTCTTTCCACCTCCCCTTTTCCTTAATACCTCCACTTCTGACCTGTATGCCCTCTTAGTTGTCATCTCACTCATCCTCTCAATATGATCAAACCACCTTGGAACACCTTCTTCAGCTCTCCCAAACATACTCTTTTACTTCCACACCTTTCTCTTAACCAACTATTTCTTACCTGATCAACACTCCTATCTATCTATATCTCTGATGCCTGCTCTCTTTAGGAACTCCCTCAAGGGGTGGCTATGAAAGAGCTTCCATAACCAATGAACTCCAATGCTACTTCTTAGCCTTTTACTGCCTCACCCTTAACAGGCCACTAGCATAGAGCAATTCTAGGGTAGTGTTTCCAGAGGCTCCTACCTAGTGTGGCTCCTGCCTACTTCTACCTAATGCTCACACCTAAACTTTCCTACATACTACTGCTATTACCTAAAGCTCCTGTCTAATGTTCCAACCTACTACTTCTATCTACTGCTCCTAACATTTTGTCAAAAGGCTTGGGTAACATACTCACCACAAGGATGTCTAGTTACCAAGAGTGAGCTGTGTGAGTTAAGTGTTGTCAAGTGTTGTGTGTGATATGGAGAAATTGTATGTTTGTGGACAAAATGCTAGCATTCCACAAGTGGGTGATGTAGAAAGCAAAGGCAGCTACCTGGTCAGAGGAGTGCAACATGACAACTGCTGCAATGCTTATTCACTATGCAGCTGTCACAAACCATTCTGATACTCACATGGGTAATACTGGTAACATACGCCCCTGGTCAGAGGCTGCCAACCAACTACTACCTACCATCAACCCTCTCCACATCACTCATTGTCCTCAAACATCTAATTTCCAATACATCCACCCTCTCCTTTACATTTTCATCTAAGGCCAATGCCTTGCATCTATATAACACTGTAAGGAAAATCATACCATCAAACATACCAATCTTTGTCTTTAACCCAGTGCTGAGGACCAGACTATAAAGTATATCTACAGTCTGTATTTCATGCTCATGTTTTAAATATATATATGAGGTATGAGGAACTGAAAATTGCAAGACATCATTATCATCTTGAAGAAATGCTCACAGGCAGAGCTGGAAGTGTTATCATGCATTCAGTTCCACAGTATGAATTATAACACTACAATGAAGCCAGTGAAGGGAAAAAATTCACCATGAATTATCAGATCTTCACTATCTAAGAAAAAGAGCTGTAATGGAATACATTATATTTGATAAAGAACCTGAACCTGGCAGTGATGAAGAGGATTTACAAACTGATTTAATGTAAAAAATAATGGCTCTAAATCATATTCTAAATCTTCTGTTCTAAGAGATGGAACAGAAGAAACTAAGCTCATCCTCCTCAAAGGCTCAGGCTGGGTCATGTAAATGTGTGTGGATGTAACCAAGATAAGAAGAAAAAAATGAGATGGGTATATGCCTGAGGAGAGAAACCTGGATGTTCTGGTTCTGAGTGTAACAATGTTCAAGGCAAAAGGGGAAGAATGGTTTGAAAATGTCTTAGGAGTAAATTCTGGAGTTGGTGAGAGGGAAAAAGAAGGGTAGCACTAATGCCAAAGCAGGAGTTATGGGAGTGTGTGTAAGAGCATAAAGTGATCTACAGACTGATGTGGCTGAAAATGAAAATGAATGGTGAGAGATGGGTGATTATTAGTGCTTATGTACTAAGAATTTACTCTTAAAGTATAAGAGTGGTGCAAAAATGGAATAGACTGAAAATGGATGTGGTCAATGTAGACATCATACACAAGTTTAATACATAACAGATAATAAAAAATGTCCAAGAGATGAGGGCCCATGAATTCTCAAATTCCTCATACAGTAGAAAGAGGTAATCACACACACTTGGTGAAGCCATAAATTTACTTGCCATGGAAGAGTGAATAATAAGGGGAGACCTGATGATGTTAGAAAAGCTTTAATGAATGCTTTGACACAGCAATTACAGGTCATAAAAAGATGATTGGCATGAAGTTTGTTGCAAATGGTGTGAAGTACTTTCAGAGTGTCTGGGAGGTGAATGACTGGAATAAACCACTAAGTGATAAAAGTGTGAATAACAGTAGTATACAAAAGTTTAAAATGCCATTTGATAATAGAGAAAACTAAAGAGATGGTACTCCACAAATGTAAAACTCCCTCCTAAAAATGGGGCTTCTTTAGGCTCACAACAAATCATAAAGCAGTCCTACAAAAATGTTTTCTCAAAAATTTATATTATCTAAATTATGTTAACTACCAAAAATTTATATTATCTTGATTTCAAGTCTATCTGTTCCTATTATTTTTATCTTAATAGAATTGGTGCTTCTCTTCCCCGACCCAAGCCTGAAGAAGCATTCAACAACAAGTGGGGATACAACGGACAGAGACTGGGTTCTTATATTACCAAACACAATTGTGAACTTCAATGTTGCATCTTACATTCTCACACACAATTGTGACTTTCAATGTTGAGGGAGGATATTACAAAACACATTCAATAAAATCTTATCATTAGTAGCCTGCTACAGACTTCATCTATGATAATCCAAGTCACATACTTACCTTTATTTCTTCAGCATAAGGAGTAAAGAGTCTAGGCTTGACAAATAAGCCATTATTTTTGCTTCTTATCCATGCATTAACCCGGTAGTTGGTGGTGTCATCCCCAATCATGTGGCTTGGAGGTGTGGATACCAATCCTCGTTTTATAGCCTGCAAGTAAAGATGCTACATGAGATTACAAAAGAAGCAGCCGCAGGATGAATGAGATTACACATAAAATAGTTTTAGGTAAGATTCTATATAAGAGAATATTGAAGGCTCAGAGAGAACAATATATGAAAATTCTAAGCACTTAATGTCATATATAAAACTGCTTTCTTTCCGTAATCAATAAAATGTAAAAATTGGCATATTCTAATCTGCAAGCAAAGACTATAAAAATTTCAATTCTATGAATCACTGGGAATATATCATGTAAACCTGGTAACTCATGAATCTACAAGTTAAATACTTGCTTTGTAAACTAGTGTACAGCACAAAATTTCAAATCACTTCATTCATAGTATGGGTTCATAAAGAATTGTTGAAACATATACAATGAAAATTACTTTAGTCTTGGCTGTTCAGGCTACTGGGCATGTTTGACTACATTTCTGGAAGGGGAAAAGTCTCAACATATCTTTAGCTACCTGCATATGCACCTCATGACCAAGATGTATACCTGATATTTAACTAGAGTTGTCTTCAGAAGTCTTCTACCCCCACAGCTCAGGCTGAGTCCAAGCTATCAAGTTGGGTTGTTGCAGACCAAGCCATTGGAAGCCACTGCCCACAGGCCCACGTAACCATTACAGCCTGACTGGTCAGGTACACTTTGTAAATATTTATCCAGGGCCTTCTTAAATTTCTCCTCTAAGCTTCTCATAATATTTCTGATGGCTGTCAGCAATATGTAAAATAATCTTGAGCCCCAGATGCTGAAGGCATTTTCTCTTGTGTTTACTCCAACTTTTGATTTCAGTAGCAATATTCTAAAGTGCCTCAAGTGTAGCCTTCAAAGTGTGTCATGCCACTATGTAATAATCTTTGACAACAGGGTGGAGCGCCTTCAAGAATTTTCCCTTGTAAATCATGATATACCTCTCCTTACTATTTCTCAGAAAGTATACCCTTGTTTAGTGACATGATGCTATCAGTGTCCATCCAATATTCTGAACTGCTCTTAATTTCTTCAATCTTCCCATTCTAGAGGCATTAGAATTTAACTCCACTGAAAATCATGTTGTTATAGGTGGTCCAGCAGAAGACTTTGTTTATGTCAGTATATAGTTACTTAGTGTCTTCTGTTGACAAGATTTTCAAACTAATTCCAGTATCACCTGCAAACGATGACAGGAACGTATGACACATTTGCATCAGTGCCAAATATAAAGAGGAGCAGAAAGAGTGAAAGAATGGATCCCTAAGGGTCTGACTTTTTACCATGAAAACACTGGAAACAGCTCAATTCAAAGCTACATGTTGAGATCTATTAGTCAAAAGTTGTACATAATTCTTCCAGTTTTACTACTTATTCCCATTTAATGCATTTTGTGTGCTATGATGTGCTATGAAACCATGGAAACATTCATCAAAACCTTTAGAAAAGTGTGTGTATATAATATCAGTATTGTGTTTGTTCTCCAGTGCCTCTACAAGCATATCATAGTGGTCAAGAAAGTAAACGAGTCAAAATCTTCCCACCTTTAAGCCGCAATGCCATTAGCGATGAGAGACATTTGATTCCAGAGAGTTGATCAATCTACACCTTAGGACTCTCAAAAACTTAATGTACAAAGTCAGTGCTGTCAGTCGACAGGTTTTGGGACTGCTTTGCTTACTCCTTTGTGGAGTGGGGACACATGCGTCATTTCCAAATTCTTGAGATTATGCCAAGTTCAGAATTTTGTCATGAGGATGTTAGTGCTTGTACAAATAATGGTTTGCATTTCTTTACACAAAGAACGTCAGACATCTGGTCCTCATGCACAGTGCATGAGCATATTCTAAATATTCCTCTCAAACTCCTGAGGTGAGGTTCAAAGATCTGGTAAGTGTAACTTGTAGGGATTACTGTACAATAAAAAAAGGTTAGTTCATTTCTCTAAGGTGGGTTCTAGCTCCATGAACACCAATTCATACTGCTTTTTTAGAACCTCACTCATCTCCAGCCAATCATCTATGTACATGCCCTCTTCTGTCCTTAGTGGGCACATGGAACTGATGGACATCAATCTACATTTTGCATGTGAATAACAGCATAATGGACTGCATTTTAAGGATAATTAACTTTATTTCTTTTATATGTTTCACATTCCTTACCTGACTGAGGTAGCATTAGGAACAGACAAATGAGTCAAAGGGAAAAAATTCTTACTTGTCCTTGCCATCACTACTTCCCTAAATACCTTCCATTCCTCACTCAATCCCCTTGCTTCATTTACTCTCACCTTTGCCATTCCATACTCAGTCTCTCCTGGTATCTTTTCATACAAGTCTCTTTTCCAAGCTTGCTTACTCTTACCACTCTCTTCTCCCTGACACTGTCTCTTCTTTTTCAAAAACCTTAACAAACCTTTGCTCTCGCCTCCCCAAAAGAGTGATTAGACATGCCACCAGCTGCCCCTCTCAGCACAATTACATCCAAAAGTCTCTCTTTCACACAACTATCAATAAATATGTAATCCAATAATGCCCACTGACCATCTCTCCTGTTCACATATGTATACCTGTGTCTACCCCTCTTTTAAACCAGGTATTTCAAATCACCAACCCTTTTTCAGTACACAACTCCAGAAGCTGCTCACCAATTCCATTCTTAACAATGAATACCCTTATGTGCACCAATTATACCCACTAATGCCACATCACTTACATTCACATCTATATCACCCATCACTAATTCTTGGTCTCATACATCAAAACTGCCCTCACGTGCCCTGATTATATCTACACCTGCCATATTACTTACCTTCACATCTAAATCACCCATCACTAATTACCAGTCTCGTACATCAAAACTGCTGACACACTCACTCACTTGCTCCAAAAACACTTGCTTCTCATGATCTTTCTTCCCTAAGCCAGGTGCATAAGCACAAATAATCAATCATCTCTTGCCTTCCACTTTCAGTTTTACCTACATCAATCTCGCATTTACTTCTTTACACTCTATCACACACTCCCACAACTCTTGCTTCAGAAGTAAAGCTACTCCTTCCTTAGCTCTTATCCTCTCATCAACCCCTGTCTTTACTCCAAAGATATTTCCAAACTATTCTTTCCCTTTACCCTTAAACTTTGTTATGCAGTCAGAACATACAGATTCCTTTCCTCAAACATAATACCTATCTCTCCTCTCTTCTCTTCTTGGTCACATCCACAGACATTTAGACACCCCAGCCTGAACCTTTGAGGAGGATGAGCACTCCCTGCCTGGCTCCTTGATAATAAGATGGTCTCACAATTGTGTGATGATAATGAGGAAGATGAAATCACACTTAGGAACAAAGTCAGATAATTTCTTTATTGATACTTTACAATACACAATACACAACATGTTTTGCAGTGACAATCCATCTCATCATGTGTAAACAATTCATTAGTTTCAAGTCTCAACACCAGCACATGGGCTTGTACATCCTGTTAATGCCATGCCAGGGTAGACACTGCCCTGGCAGTTAAGGGAAAATTGAAAGGTGCCCTGTGATTAAGTGGGGTTGTGTGAGGATGGTTGGCCTGGGAAGTATGTGAGTTTATTTTTTTAAAGGCTCCAGTCACGGACAAAAGTCCACATCAAGGCCAGCCCCCAACTGAAATCTACAGAATTAAGAAATGGAAAAAGAAAAGAATAGAAAAAGTATCAACGAATTCTTGAGAAGGTGAAAGACCTGTCTTTTGAAATGTGCCACGTCATAGTTATTGGGAAAGATATGAGAAAGTAGAGAGTTCCAAAGCTTCAACATGTAGGGAAAGAAGCAATTATCAAAATGGCACACCCTTGAGTTGCCGATGGCCAGACAATAATCATGCGACTCTGCAGCTTGCTGAGTATTTAAGTGGTCTAGCTAAGTGGTGGGGGCACACAAGCAGCCAGCTTGTCTTGAAAATTCTTTCATAATGATCTAGTTGATAATAGGATTTGCTTTAAAGTTACCTGGGTATGGATTAAAGTCATTAATATTAGCAATTAACAGAAATTTAATGACATTATGGGTAACATAATCTGAAGAGGGCTGCAATGTGACTGGGTTGTTAAGGTCTACAGGGTGATCGTTTTCTAGCAAATGTTTAGCAACAGAATTACTGCAGTCTCCTCTATGTACTGAATGACAGTGCCAATAGCATCTCTCACTTTCTGTTTTACCCATCTGGCCAAATATATACACCTTTACATGCCTTACACTCAATGGCATAAATGCATCAAATTCCCTGATAATTTGGCCAACTTTTGATTAAGGTATTACTGATGATGTTGAATACCGGAAGGCAACATCAAAAGAACTGTTTTTTAGAGCCTGTCTTACATTAACAAAGTTAGGTAAATAAGGCAACACCAAACATTTAGATCTATCATCATTTTTCACACTTTTGTTACTAGAGATATCAAATGCCTTCCTGGCTTTCCAGTAAGCCTTTATCACAAACCACTTGGGATATCATAATTGCCTAAAGGAATGTCTTACATGGTTACATTTATCTCTTAGACTTGTGGGATTACATATACGTAGTACTCTTAAAATCAGAGAGAGAAAGAATACTGCCCATGTATTCCCTGCATTTTATAGAAGGCGACAAAGAGGGGGCATGAGTGGGCAGCTGGAAATCCTCCTTTCCTGTATTACTTTCTAAAAGAAGGAACAGAGAAAAGATCCATGAGGAATTTTCCCTATACAGCTCTGTCATCTGTTCTTGATGCTACCTCGCTCATGCAAGAATGGTGAGCATGTATGAAATCTATATATATGTGTCATATGTAATGCACCAGAACCTGAGCTCCCTATCCACAACCAGGCCCCACATAACTTTCCATGGTTTACCCTGGATGCTTCACATGCCCTGGTCTGATCAGTCCAATGACAGCATATCGACCCCAGCATACCACATTGTTCCAATTCACTCTATCACATGCACGCATTTCACCCTCCTGCATGTTCAAGCCCCGATCACTCAAAATCTTTCTCACTATATCCTTCCATCTCCATCTTGGTTTCCCTGTTCTCCTTGTTCCCTCCACCTCTGACACATATGTCTTCCCTTCCACCCTTTCCTCACTCATTCTTTCCATATGTCCATACCACTTCAGTACACCCTCTTTTGCTTTCTCAACCACACTACTTTTTAGCATACAACACATCTCTCTTATCCTTCCATTACTTACTCTATCAAACCATCTCACACCACATACTGTCCTTAAACATTTCATTTCCAACACACCTACCATCCTCCACACAGCCCCATCTATAGCCCATGCCTCACATCCATATAATACTGCTGGGACTACTATTCCTTCATACATACTATTTTTGACCTCCCTGATAACAATTTCTCTTTCTACACATTCTTCATTGTTCCCAGAACCTTCAACCCATCCCCCAACCTATGACTCACTTTCGCTTCTATGATTCCATTCACTGCCATGCCCACTACTAGATATCAAAAACACTTCACTTCCTCCAACTCTTCTCCATTCAAACTCAACCCAACTAACCTGTCCCTTAACCCAGCTCAGATGAACCAAATAATCATGTTTTTATTCACATTAACCCTCAACTTTCCCCATCCACACACTCTTCCAAACTCAGTCATCAACCCCAGCAGTTTCTCATTCAACTCTGCCACCAATGCAGTATCATCAGCAAACAACTGACTCACTTCCCAGGCCACCCTTATCCCCAACAGAATGCTTACTCGCCCCTCTCTCCAGGACTCTTGCATTCAACTTCCACACCACCCCATCCATAAACACTCTGAACAACCACAGTTACATCACACACCCCTGCTGCAGAGGAACTTTTGCTTTATATGATTCACTTTCCTCTCTTCCTACTCATACATAAACCTTACACCCTTGGTAAAAACTTTTCAATGCTTCTAGCAGCTTTCCTCTCACACTGCATACTCTTAAGACCTTCCACAAAGCACCTCCAACAAACCTATCACTTATCTTCTCTAGATCCATAAATACCACATACAAAATCCATCTGTTTCTCTAAATATTTCTCACACATATTCCTTAAAGCAAACACCTGATCCAAACATCCTTTGCCACTTCTAATACCATACTGCTCCTTCCCAATCTGATGCTCTGTATATGCCTTCACCCTCTCGGTTAAAACCCTCCTGTATAACTTATCTAGTATATTTAAGAAACTCATACCTCTGTATTTTGAACACTCATCTTTATTCCCCTTGTCTTTATAAAATGACATTATGCATGAATTCTGTCAATCCTCAGATATCTCATTGATTTTTTTTTTCCCTCCAGTCATGGACAAAAGTCCACATCAAGGCCAGGCCCTAATTGAAATATAAAGAGAATTGAGAAAGGGGGAAAAACAGACAGGGAAAGTATTTACAAATTTTTGAGAAA
>JAYMFT010101536.1:0-13751 GCA_038088735.1 Panulirus argus
ATATAGAAGGCTCCAGTCACGGACAAAAGTAAACATCAAGGCCAGGTTCTAATTGAAATAAAGAGACAATTGAGAAAGGAGGAAAAAAGCCAGGGGAAGTATATACAGATTCTTGAATAAAGGCAGGTCATAGCTATTGGAAAAGACATGAGAATGTAGAGAGTTCCAAAGCTTCGACGTTCAGGGTAAGAAGCAGTTATCAAAACGGTACACCTTTGCGTTGCCGATGGCCACACAATAATCATGCGACGCAGCAGCTTGTCGGGTATTCCGTTGTCTAACTAGAGGTAGCGGCACACAAGTAGCCAGCTCTCGGGAGCAAAAGCTAAAGTAATGCCTAGAGAAAAGGGAAAGTGAACCAACATTGCGACGTAGGGCAAGGGGGTCAAGTTTGGAAGTTAGCATGGGACAGTTCATAAGTTAGATCGCTTTCGACTCAACTCTGTCAAGTAAGGAAACAGAGCTAGAACCACTCCAGATATGGGAGCAGTACTCCATTACATGAAGGAATGAATCCCTTATATAAACGGAGCAACTGTTCAGAAGAGAAAAAGCTACGATATCTAAAAAGATTTAGCTATTCCATAATGTGGGATTTCCAAGAAAGATTGGATGTCACAGTGAAACCAAGTACGTTCATTGAGTCAAGAGGTGGAATTTCAGAACCGTCAAAGGAGATAGGAGAGTTGTGAGGAGTTTTCGATAGAGAGATAGGTAGTAATTGGGTCTTGGAGGCATTAAACTTAACTAGATTCCGTGTACCCCACTGAGATATCTTGTCCAAGTCTGAGTTTATTGTGGAAGCTGTGTCAAGACGAGATGCAGATCGAGTGAGAGAAGAGGGGGCAGAATTGAAGGATGTGGATGAATGCATTGTTGAGTCATCAGCGTATGAGTGCATTGGATTAATTGTAGAAGAGAGAAACTCGTTGAAGGAAATGAGAAAAAGTGTTGGCGACAGTACAGACCCTTGAGGGACACGGCTGTTGATGGAGGAAAAGGGAGAGGCTGATCCATCAACAACCACAGAGATAGATTGGCCGGAGAGGAAGCTAGATATCAAAGAGCAAAGTGAGGGAAGGAAGCCAAAACAGGGGAGTTTAGAGATGAGACCCCGATCCCACACCCTGTCAAAATCCTTAGATATGTCAAGGGCAACTACATATGACTCCTCAAAATCTTGCAGGAATGATGCCCAGACAATAGTAAGATAGGAGAAAATGTTACCAGTGGATCTCGCCTTACGGAAGCCATACTGGTGATCAGAGAGAAGACTGTGATTTTCAAGGTGTATAAGGATATGGTAGTTGAGAAGGGATTCAAAGACTTTGGAAATAGTAGATGTCAAAGCAACAGGACGATAGTTAGAGGGGTCGGAATGGTCACCCTTCTTAGGGATTGGATGTATCAAAGCATGTTTCCAAGGAGAAGGAAAAGTTTTGATTTTTTAAACAGAAACAGAAAAGACAAGCAAGCACAGGTGCAAATTCAGAGGCACACTCTTTCAGTCCAATCATCACAAAAGAGCTTGAGATCAAGGTAGGGCTGGATACTTCTACGCTTTGGATAAGTACATAAGTGAAGTCTATCTACATAGTACAAAAAGTTTTACAGAGCAGATTTTATGGTTTATACGTTATACATTTAGTAGTGATTCATTTTACATTACTTGACGTAAAGTTACATACCAGTTGAATTGCAGTAGTATTGACATACATTATGTATTTAATGGTGAACAATAAGTGATGTAAAGTTGAATTGCAGTAACATTGTGTTGACATACATTATATATTTAAAGATGAGCATTAAGTGATGTAAAGTTACATACTGGTTGAACTGCAATAATGCTGCGCTGACATATATCTTGTACATAATGATGAACATTAAGTTATAAATATTTTCCTTTTGGTTTTGTTACAGTAATATTGTAGTTGACATACACATAATGTGAAAACTGTTGTTTGCTCGCTTAGCTATGCACTTGTTAGCGGATTGTTTATAACATTTACAGTAGTAGGTATGGGACAATTCTTGTATCTGTACAAGCACTGGTTGGTACAAGAGGATTGTGGTGATGACTTTGGTCAGGCGATTGCCCCTCTGACCCTCAAGAAAAATTTATGGAGTTCCTTTAGTCAGCTGGGTGGGTCACATCTCTTAACAGTCAGGGGCTATGGCCCATTGTTTACACTGAGGTGACTGCATCTCCAGTATAGGTCTCACTAGTTCACTGGTGAAGGTTTTTGATTTGTATATCTCTTTCCAAATCAGATTTATTGGAGGTAAACATTCTTATATAAAGATGGTCTGTCCATTCAGGCAAAATCCAAGTATCAGGCTTGGGGGGGGGGGTACTGGAGGAAAAAGAGAGTTCAGGTCAACACCTTAACCTGTAGGCAATCAGATAGCATCACTGACACACATCCTAACCCATCAAGGGTTGATGTGCATGTATGGGTGTGTTATTGTGTGATTACCTTTTTGTACTATATAGGTGGGGATATTTGCTCTCATGGGGCCCCATCTCTTAATCTTTTTATAGTATCATGTCACTTACTTGCTTCTTTATGCTATCCATATTCACAGCTTATTCCATTCATCCACTAATCTTATACTATAAAACAACTTCTTTACATTTTTTCTGCAAAGTTTCTTTCTCAGTTTCTTGGTTATTCTGTATGTGCATCCTTCAAAGATTTGTTCACTGCTGACACAAAACTTTTTACTTTTTTACATTGGAAGCTCCACTCATGGACAAAAGGCTATATCAAGGTCAGGCCTTAATTGAAATATAAAGAAGTTAATGAAAGTGAAGAGAATAGACAAGTATTTATGAATTTTGGAGGAAGTGAAAAACCTGTCTCTTAGAAACTGCTAGTTCATAGTTATTGGGAAAGGCATGACAGTGTAGAGTTATCAAGATGGCCCACTCTAGAGTTGCCAACATTTACACAGTAATCATGTGATGCAGTAGGATTGCATGGTCAAGATTAGGGTGGGGGCACACAAGCAGCTAGGTCTTAGAAGCAAAAAAACAAAGTAATACATATGGAAGAGGGAAAGTGTGCAACATTGCAGCACAGGGCAAGTGGATCAGGTTTTTTAGCCTAGGAGAGTTGTTAAGTTAGATTGCTTTCGACTCAGTGCTTTCTGATTTGAAACCTTAAAGATTGAGCATGTTTATGCGATATTCACTCATTATTATGTTTATCTGTATCTATATGTATTTCTAGACGATAATTATGTTTTATGACTTAGAATAATAGTGAAAGTTTTGGACATAAGGTAACTCTGTTAATTGATCATAGTGTAAGATATAGGCTATAGCATATCTGTTGTGTCTTCCCCCCAGTTATTTAACCAGAGTTTTTGGGCACAAAGCAAATTTGTGAAGTGATCATAGTGTAAGATATTGCTTACACTGTACCTGTTGTGTATTCCCTCTGTTTATTTGAATAGAGTTTGAAAACAGTGAGGATTTTGAGATGTTCATGTAGGATATTTTGTTAACTGTTACATCTTACATTTTTTTTCTTTGCTTATGAAGTTAGAGATATGTTATATATGAAACAGAAATATTAAAAAAGTCTTTTTGTTTTCCAGAACTTGCAGGAGGATGAAAAGGGATGTGCTTTTGGTAATGTTGCTTCAGCATCTGTTGAAAAGCGAAGTCTGACCCAAAGGATTAAACTCAGCATAAGAGGAACACGTGTTCATTCCTCCACAGATATTGAAGCTCATGCACTCCAGATCATGCTAGGAAAGCAAGGAAGAAGAGTTGCTTTTTCCACAGAAGAAGTTTACAAGAAGAAAATCAAATCATCTAAGGATCATACAAATTTTGAAAATCAAGATACATCTCTAAATTATCAGGAAGACATAGGGCAACACACCCCTGCGAAAAGCAGCAGGTACTCAAAAAAATCAGACAGTATGAGCAGTGGTAGGGTTTCCCAAGGAAGTTTCCTGAAGAATATTAATAACAAAGATACCTGTATTGAAAATCGAAAGTTTGATTCACATAATGTTGAAAAACTTGAGAGAAGAAGTGTGTTTTCTAGATTAGGGGTTAGAAAACCTCTTGCAAACTCTGATGAAAAGTTCCCTGTATGTGATTTCAATGATGTTCTTAAGGAGAAACAGAACACGAAGCTTAACAGGCCTCATGAAACACAGGATATATATTTGCATAATTCTGAAGAGCATGTGAGTAATGATACTGAGCACACTCCAATATATTATAGAGAGCCCAAGGACAATAAAGAATTAAAAGATAACAATGTAGGTAGTGGCGGGAATGTTGTCGAAGGAAGACATATACAGAATCCTAGTCACAGAGAAAAGAAGGGCTTCAAATTTGCTTCTGCAGAAGTTGAAATTGACCATGATAGAGAGAGAGAGGATATGGATTGTGGTACCATTGAAAAAGATAGTGCAACTATGGAAAAATATCTCAGACCAAAATCACCAGAACTGCACACTCACCAGTATGAAATAAAAAGTAGAGACAAAACAAGTAGCACTGCACAAAAAGAAAATATTGATATATCTGATAAAGATGATGAAATGTTGGCAAAGTCTTTGTATGGTCAAAGAATGATAACAAGACTAAAAAATTTGAGTAAACCTAAAACACATCATCTTCAGCCAGTTGTGTCATGTTCATTGCAGTTATTAGCAACAGGTTCTGGTTTAAATCCTGATATCTGTTATTCAACTCAGTCACAAGATTTTGATGGTGAAATAGATTGTAAGGCGAGAACAGTTATGCTCCCCAAAAATCAAAAGGTAGATGAAGAGTGTGATACAGTTGCCAAGAGGAGTCAAGTTATCAAAGGAAGCATGAAAAAAGTTACTCTTGAAAGTAAGAGTTCTGACCAGAAGGCAAATGAGTTTGAGACTAATCATTTCCCAGGGAGTGTGGATGATAAGCTTGTTTGTTGTCCATCATATTCTGGTTCATGTCCTAATGAGTGCGATTCAGGACGATCATTAATTACAGGTGAAGTAGATGGTAGCTTGATAATGAAAATGCTTCCCAGTACTCAAAAAGTAGTTAGAGAGAATGACATGATAGGTAAGAAAAGCCAAGTTACCAGAGGGAGTGTGAAAAGAATTGTATGTAATGAAAGTAAAAGCAAAGACCAGAGAGAAGATGTGTTTGAGACTAATTATTTGTCAGAGAGTTTAAGTAATGAGAAACTTGTTTCTGGTTCACCACATTCTGATACTGAAGAGCAAAGAGGAACAGAGTTATTGCTGTATGATGATGGACCAGAAGATGAAGGATATCATAAAGAAGAGGAATTGATTGATGAAAGTGCAGAAACAAAAAAAGATAGTAGAATATATTTAGTGACAGATGCTAACAAAAAACAATCAGGTGTGGAAAAGGACTCTATAAGTAAAGAGGCAAGAGAGGAAAGCACAGAAATGCAAGAGGAAAACAGTGAGGAAACAGGAATGGAAAAAGTAAGTGATAAATTTTTCTTGGCCAGTGACAACAGTATTGGAACAGAATTAAGAGAACAAGATGGAGAGTTACCAGATACAGACAGAAACTATAAGAAATCTGACATGGAGAGAAAAATAGCTAAGTTATCAAAAATGGAAGAAGGAACAAACAGGATTGTCAAATTGAAAGAAAAAAGTGGCATACCTGAAATTAACAAACAAAATACAGAAATTTCAAAAGCAGAAAATCTCAACATATTAAGTGAAGTCGATTTACAAGAGTCAGAACCAGGAGAAGCAGTGTCAGATGCAGCTTTGGGTAAAGAAAGTGACAGAAAATTAAATGTTGAAAAACGAATGAGCAAGATAAGTAGTGATGGAGAAACATTAATTGAGGCTGAGAGTAGTAAAACATCAAACAAAGATGAAAGAAATTTACAGATTTTGATGACACAATGTAGAAGCAGTAGCATAATAGATGTAGATAAAAGTAGTAGTAGGCTGAAAAAGGAAGAAAATATAGCTAGAGATAACAGTTTGTCAAAAGAAGCAAAATATTTGAGCAGCATTAAAGAAATAACCGAAGAATTGAAATCAAAAGAGAAAAAAGTGAAGAGTAAGGAGTCAGAAGTAGAAGACAGAAAAGACAGGAAGTCAGATAAGGATAATGGAAGAAATAGCCAGCATCAAGAAGAAAAAGTGAGAGACATGAAGAACAAGCAAAGAAACACAAAAACAAAAGAGGAAGGAAGGAAAGATGACATATCTAAAAAGAATGAAAGGAATGATTCCAAGTCAAAATTAGAAGGTAGACAAGCTTTGAAGTCAAAGGAGAAAGAAGGAATTTATATCAATTCCTTTGAGGAAGAAACAGTAAATATGAGATCACAGGAGGAAGATAGAAGTGAATTAGAGTCTGAGGAGGAAGAAATTGATGTAAAATCAAAGGAGGAGGAAAGAAAAGATTTTAAATCAAAGGAGAAGAGGAGTGACATGAAGCCAACACAGGATAGAGTAACTTATGCAAGAATGAAGAAAGGAGAGCATTGTGAAGAATTAAGAAAGACTGAAAAAAACCTAGTGAAGCCCAGACAGGACAAGACAAAAATTAATAATGCACGAGAAAGAAAAGATGTGAAGTCAAAACAGAAAGAGAGAAAGATTGGAAAGTCAGTTAAGAAAGAAAGGATAGATGAAAAATCACAGAAGGTAGAATTGAGAATTAATTCAAAACAAAAGAATAAAGATGTGACATCAAAAGTGCTTGGAGATTTGACCTCAGAACAGGATGAAATCAAGAGAAAATCAAAGAGGTTAGGAGATGTGGATACAGAAGATAAAGAAAGAGATGGAAAGCCAAAGGAAGGTGAAAGAAGAGATATGAAATCGAAAAGCAAGGGAAAAGATGGGGAGTCAAAAGATAAAAGACTAAAGGAAAACAGGAAATTTGTTTTGCTTGAGGAAATGCGAGGCAGAGACATTAAAGCAGATGAGGTTGGTTATGAAAGGCTTTTGCAGAATGATGCCATACATTCTGAGGACTGTAATGATGCAAAAGATAGTAGAGACCATGTATGGGATCATGGTAACCTATCAGTAGGTAATGAAGTACTAAGAGAAGATGATGAAGTTTTGGTAAAAAACAGTCAAGAACTTCAGAGGGAAAATGAAACTCCAGAAGAATACAGTAGAAATATGAACAAACAGAAATGTAGAGAATCTGCACTTCTTAAGTCATTTATATCAAATAAGTTAAGCAAAGAAGTAATAGTCGAGGTTGAAAGGAAAGAAGAAATATTAGCAGCATCTCAAAGTATGAAAGAGGAGATAAAACTAAAGGACTGCAAAGCAGTTGACTATGAAAGTGATGTCATTGATATATATTGTGATGAATCTGACAGAGATATAGAAAACTGTTTTAGTGGAGACGAATCTGAGATACATAACAATAAAAGAAATGAAGGGAAAAGATTGTTTGAAACTAAAAGAATCTGTAATGCCTCAGATGATTCAGTCCATCTTATTTACAACAGAGAGGAAAGAAATGATGGAGAAACTCAGAAGATGGAGGAACATGACAGTGAGAAAGAGGGCAACTATAGTGAATCAGAAAAATGTGTTTTTCAGGTTTCTGAAATGCAAGATAAAGAATATATAGATGACATAAACCTTAGAATCCACTCAGAAGATACTCAAGGTCAAGGAGAAAACTACAAAGCCATTGGAGATTATATTTCCATTCATTTGAAAGATGAAATAATGAAGGAGAATGATGATTTGAAAGAGATTGAATGTGTCAATGAAACAGGAGGAACTGGTTGGGGAAATCATAATGAACAAGGGGAGAACAAGAAAGACAGTATGCAAAATCTTAAATACACAGAAGAAAGTATTTTCCCACAGGAGGAAGAGCTTTTGTATGATGAGGGAACTGATGATAGTGATGAAAATGAATCTTTAGAAGACCTTCAAGAATCAGATGCCAAATTTTCCAACAGTGCTATCAAAGTATCAAGTGTGGAAGATGCTCTGTTTGGCAGCCATTATGGTTCCAAGAAAACTGATGTTCTTCTCAGTGGAAAAGTACATGATCATGAAAAGATTAATATGAATATGAAAAATGATAATTCAAACAATAAAAAGGTGAATCTAGAAACATTAGAAGATATCAGAGCTAGTGAACAGTTAACCAAGGAAGAATGTAAGCATAAAAGTGTTCATGACAGGTTATGGTACAAAATGAAAGGTGAAAATGATGGGAAAAAGGTCCCCTCACTAGTGATGACCTCTGCAATGAAAGAAAGAAAGATTGATTACTGCGAAAAGACCCTGCGGAGCAGACAAAGAAACCATCATGGAAGAAATGAGGAAGAAATTTTTAGTGATGAGAAAGCAATAAATAACAAAAATTGGCCAAGGTGTTTAACTCCCAAAAGGAGTGATACAAGAAGTAGCAACAGCAGAAGTCGCTCAAGGAGTAGGTCTCCCAAGAAAGAATGCCAGTCTGAAATACGAAGTGGGAGAATAAGAAAATTGCCCCAGAGTCTTAACTGTAAGCACAATCAGAGGAGTGAGGAGAGTCAGAGTCCATTGATGGAGAGAGAAAATAGGTTACAAGAAAAGAAGAATGCATTGCGAGAATCACCACACAAAAGAGAAAATGACTGTTTTCTTAGAACTAGAATTTCTAGACAGCAAAGGAAAAGGACTGAAAGACCTGAAGAAAGTCCCTTATTAATGCTTTCACAAAGGACTGAGAGGAGCCATGCATCACAGTGCAAACATAGTATTAGCCCACAAGGAGCAGGGGCAACTAGATATCAAACTAGAACAAAGGAACATCAGACTCAGTCATTAGTACATGGGAAACGAGATGGGAGTTCTCCTAGAAGTAAGGAAGAAAGAATCTCACTTAAAAGAAAAGAACGACAAGAAGATTGGGGAGAATTACAAAGTAAGAGAAGAAAAATGTCAGTAAAGAGTCGCTTAAGTAGACTAACAGATAGCGGTGAGGAAAATGATGACTATGTAGAAGCAAGAAGGTATCACTCTTCGCCACCTGAATTAGAGAGGAGGAGAAGCTCACGTTTAAGGAATCTGTCCGGTGAAAGACGACGCAGAGATGATTCTTTCTGCAATTTGCCAGAAAGAGAAATTTGTGGAGAGAGGAGGAAGGCTTTAAGAAGGAATGAAGAAGTGGTTCAACAGCATGATGTTAAAGAAACAAAGGGTATTAAGGATGGAATGAAAATTAGCTCTGCCAGGAACATACGTGTTGACAGTAAATTGTTACAAAATGCACTGGCACAGTCTCCTTCAAAATATGCTGTAGAGGAGGATGAAAAGGAGGAAGGAGAACTGGATGATGATGATGTAGATGAGAAGGTTCAGATTTCTAACACAAATAAACTAATAATGGGGCGTACTAAAAATCATATTCTGAATAAAGAGGAAAAATTAACAGACCATCAGAGTGTACTAAAAGAGAAAGATTACCTGTCAGAAACTGGTATTAGTCGACATGAAAATGAGACAAATCAGAAATGCTTAACAGAGGAAAAGGGTCAACATGAAATTTTGAAGGGAGAAGAACAGTTTACAAGAGAATCAAAAATGGCCTCCAAACTTAGAAATATTGTTAGCCTAAATGAACAGAGAATGGCATCAGGGGTAAATTTAACACATGAGATTGATGAAGAAACTGATAATTCTTCAGTACAAAGGGATTGCAGAATGAAAGTTTTGACAGATTCATTGGAAGTAAAAAGTACTGATAGCAAACACAGATCAGAATCTAGGAACCTGGGAAGTTTAGTGGAAGATGCAACATTCTTCCCATCTGATCTCTTTCAGGTCGTCGATCTCCAGGTAGATAATAATAGAATGAACTTGTCATCAGTCACAGGTCCATCATCAGGAAGTGATGACACCATTGATATGATAGTTAAGAGGCACAATGAAAAATATGCCTCAGACAATATGAACTCAAGTGATGATTCTGAGATGTCTCTGTTGCAGTTTATTGCAGATGAATCAGATGAAAGCAGTGATGATGAAAAAAATGAGAAAAGAAAGAATAATCCTATAACACAGGAGACTGCAGTCAGAAATGTGAATGATGATACATTAAGTTCCAGAGATTTAACTGCCAAAAAAGTGTGTGACAAAGAAGAAGATTGTGAAATAGGCACAAAAGCTGTGAAAACTAACATAATACTTAGGAAAGGAGTTAATGTTATTAAATCACAAGGCACAAGCCCAGTGAAACCCAGATGTTCATCCACAGTACTTTCTAATAAAACATCTACCACTTTTAACATTAAAGAAATGGAAGATACTTTTGTCTCAGCAGTTGAAATACAGTCAAGTAATGGAAGGAGCACTCCAGTCTTGAATTCTGATTGCAATGTAGAACAAGACAACCAAAGTAGTCTTGAAGTTTTAGGTAATGAAGGAGAAATAGAGTGTGATAAATCATCTAATTTTGAATCCCCCAGCATTTCACACATTTACAACAACATAGGAGTTGGACAGAATCAGATCCGTAGATATGACAAATTTGAAAAAGAGCCAATTCTTAACATTCACTCTAGTAATACTGAAATTGACGTTAAGGATAGGATTGAGAATAATGAATGTAGCACCTGTAGTATTAATGAAGGAGACATTACTAATGACATTACATTCATTGAGAATGAGATTGAAAGTGTCAAATATCACGTCAATGTTGGAAATGAGATTGCAGATAGTACACAAGATGATGGTGCCATAATCTCTCCAAGCACTCATGAGGAGTTGTTACATCCAGAGCAGTATACAAAGTCAGTTGCACCTTTAGAGGCTAATGATGTTGGTACTTCTAGTAGCTCCAGTGACTCTGACTCTGACAGTGATTGCCAATGCAGTAAATGTGGAAGCAGTAGTAGTAGTTCCAGCAACAGCAGTAGTAATTGCTGTTCAAGTTCTTCAGGTTCTGATACAGATGTGGAAAATGATATTATAGACCCTCCTAGAAGCACAAATCTTCATTTGGAGACAATGCAAGAACACAATATTGCAGATGCCCAGACTCCACAGACATTTAGAGAAGAATGTGATGAACCAAGGAATGAGACACCTTCTCTTTTATATAATGCGTCACCAAACAAGGTTTCCTGTGAGTCATCTGTCAGAGTTTCACAAAAGTCTAAGCCATTTAAGTCTTTACCTAAAACACCAAAAAAATCGCCTCATAAAAAGACATACCGATCAGCGAAAATGCCTCTAAAGTCCCCTCACAAGCCTTGTAAGACTCCATGTAAGAAAACTCCTCATAAAAGTCCATGCAAGAAAACTCCTTATAAAACTCCATGCAAGAAAACTCCTCATAAGACTCCATGCAAAAAATCTCCTAAAACTCCTTGCAAGAAAACTCCGCATAAAGTTATTTACAGAAAAACTGAAAAGGCACCAAAAAAATCTCCAGTATCAAGCTCCACTGAGACAAGCTTAGACATCTCTCAGAAAGCCATGCCAGATATTGCAAGAAGTATCCCAGGAGATGCATCTCCCACTCAGATGGTTCAGGACAAAACTTTCAAGGAAAAGGAAATGTTGAGTAGTGTCAAGTTTACTAACACTGAAATAGGACCTAAACATAATTTATTAGCTAGTAATAATGTAAATAAAGAAATTAAATTATCATCCATTCCTGGAGAATTTCCAGAAAACTTGAAAGGAAGGCAACATAAAAGTATAGTTACAGGAGTTAAGGCATGTGACAGAAGTAATGAGGATCAGTGTACTGCAGTATCTGTAAGTAACTCATGTACATCACAAACGGCTTCTCAGCATCGTAAGAGGAGGGCAGCAAGTTTTGGACCAAGTAGTTCTTCACAAGTGAAGCTTTCTTGTGTAAATATTAATTCTGCAATCTCAGTTGTTCATAAGGAGGAGGATTCAAGGCCGTTGTCCTCTGAAAAGACTCTGAAGAAAAATGCTTCTAGATCACCAAGTAAGTCAAGTCTTATTGCATCTCAAGCAGTGTTAGGTACTCCAGTGAAAGAGAAACGAGCTTATTCCCCAAAATGTCAGTTGTCCCCAGTGAGCTATGAAACTGAGAAGGAAAATGCAGTTGGAAAGAAAATGAAAGTGTTATCACCAGAAATGTTTAATAAAGTGTCATATAGATTACTGTTTCCAGAAGTGGGTAATGGTGAAAAGATTACTGATAAAGATTTAGAGAAATCTTTAGGTCAGTCGTACAAGTCAGACTCCTCCGTAACATCATCAGCCAAACTATCTGCAGGCAACAATTTGGTTGTCCCAATTAGGATACGTCGAGCAAAGAGACAGTTGAATTTAGGTTTATCAGGCTCATCTGAAAATGTTTTGGTGGTAATGTCTTCTGATTTACATAAAAACAATAAGACTTCACCTGAAAAGAATAAGTGTAGAGCTACAAAAACTACACCAAAAACAGATTCAAATAAGAAGCAGGTGAGTACAGTACTCCGTAGAAGTCCAAGGAAAAGCCCAAGAAAGCTTTTGAAGTATTCATAATGGTAACTTTAAAAAGATTTTTGTTTATATGTTTTAGTATCTGTTTACTTTCAAGCATAAAGAGAACCAGTCATGAATCTTTTCTTTTATCATATGATTTTTATAAAAGTAGGAGAGAGCTTTTACAATATATGTAATTGAAGGAGCAGGTGTAATTGCATTGGTCTGACTTGCTGTGATACTAGATTCTTTGACTCTCGAGTAGGTTTGAATCCATTGACCTATACTGTTGTAGGAGCAACTTCGAATATAATAATATATATGCTGCTGTACTACTAGATCCTCATTTGTCAGGGTAGGTATGAATCCAGTGATCAAGATTTTGTGATAGTGCATTCCCAGCTGGAGAAGTAGGGGTTAAACCTGTGATCTGGGATTGTATCAGAATATTTTATAACACTACTGTAAAGTGTATTGTATGAAGATTTTTGTTTTAGAGAAAGTGTAGTTATCAGTAGATCATATTTCATATTCATTATGTTTTCCAATTTATGTCTTAACCAGTCTACAGATATTACAAAGTATGTCTTAACCAGTCTACAGATATTACAAATATTGACAGTGGTTAAAAGGCACAGTACTTTTTAATCTCTCTCTAAGCTCACTATATTTTTTTAGTACAAGATGTAGAAAGGGTGCTAATATTAAAGATGTATTTGGTAACTAAGCTAATGGATTCAGTAAGTGTCCAGCTGTAGTGAAACTTGTACATAATCTTAAAATGACAGAATGTCGGTAAATTTACTCATGCTTCGTGTATTATCACTTTACACGTTATACTCATTCATTGTTCCAACTTTTATCTTTAATTCATCTTTCACTTTTGTTGAGTCTTTAACTATAACAATCTTAGCCCAAAACAAATGATTTTTCAGTCTGTTTTTACATAGTGTGGTCTGCCTATCCCTTTTCAACCTTCAGGTGTACTTTCACGGATCACATTCACCATCTTTTCATGTTTCATTTAATTTGCATTTTAACTCTGTCATGGTAAAGCTTTTGTCCTTGCAACAGTTAGATTACTTTCTCATATCTGGAGAATGTTCTGTGTCATTATTTCTTACCTTGTTTACCCTATTGTTGTCTTTATAATGCATGGTTTCCATTTCTTTCATGTTGTTTGTTTTAAAACCAATGATTTACATTTTTAGAGGCCGGGCCTAAACTGATATAAAGAGAGAATTATGAAGCAGAAAAAGAAAAGACAAGGGAAAGTATTTATGAATTTTTGAGGAAGTGAAAGACCTGTCTTTTGA
>JAYMFT010101547.1:0-13751 GCA_038088735.1 Panulirus argus
CTACGACACGCAGGGAATACGGGGGAAGTATTCTTACACCCCTATCCCCAGGGGATATATATATATATATATATATCAAGACACACCATAACTTACTTTATCTTCCTGGCCCAATGATCCCCTTCTATGGGGCTTTCTCAGAACTCAGAAAGCTAATCATGCCCACTGAGCGTGACGTAGGTCAAGGAGCGTGATGTTGCGTCTCTCACTTTGGAATGAAGGCAGAACAACTTGAGATTAGGCGTTCAGTGTTTACATTGTAGACGTTGCCTCTTGGGCAATAGCGGTCTTGTGATATATTTATGTTTGTGGTACTGAAAAGATGGAAGGTGTCTATTTCAGACGAGGTGCAGTTCACACGTCTGGGAAGTGTAGTTTCAGGTGGTTGTATATCTGGTGGAGTGGAGTTATGAATTGCATTAAAGATGGTTGTTCAGTGTTTGTCGAGTCATTATAATGGAAATTGATTTTGCTAGTAGTGTGTTTGTTGGAGGAGGGGGGAATTTGTGAATAGATTCTGGAGTGTACGGAAGGGGTAGGTTTTATATTTCTGCTTGAAGGATGATGATTGATTACGAAATTGTTTGGGTGGGAGGACTCTTGTGCTTTTGCAATGAATCATGTGCCAAACACGCTCAGGAGAAATTGCTTTGGAAGTATTATCGTTTCCATTTTGCAGATATTCAATATTTGTGTTGCTATGCAGTCAGTGACTGTTCTGAGTGCGCTGGCTATTGTAGTTTGTAGCTTTGTCATCTTTACTTTAGAAGTGAGGAAATGGAAATGATATATCTGTATTTATTGTTACTCCCTCGAAATAAGTTTTCTCCGTCTCCCCACCCCTCAGTAGTTCTCCGAAGTTTGAACTCTTGCGTGGTAGCAATCTGGTGTGTTTTCAGACATTTTCTCATCCAATCAACCCATCTCCTTCGTGGTATTTCGATAGGTCATCTAGCTGACGCTCCCCAGGTCATTGCTAGGAGGAAGGATGTCGAATCCGGTTCGTTTGATCAGCGTACCCAAACCACCTTCAGGTCAACGAATCCAGTATCCAGTGAGATTCGAAATTTCCATACTTTTTCCTCCTAACTTTAAGTACCTGTTGTGCTTTTGTCCTATGCATACTCAAGTTGATCGTAGAATTAAGGTTACTTGATTATTTGTGTTCTGTAGAAGACATGTTCATAGATCTTGGTAACATTTCAAATAAATGATACTCCTCTGTAGGCTCGTTCCTCCTAACATCTCCCTCATCCTTATACCCCTTGCACTCAGTCAGTGACGAAGGACTCCTTATTTATACTTCTCTATACTGCTTGTAATATATCATGATTAGGATCCAGATTAACCTTCCTTATAACGAAGAAAAGTGATCAAACACAAAGACTCATTGGAAAATATAAATTCCTTCTTTTCCCTTGCATAAATCGTTTGATAAACACATTAATCATTATCAAGCATTTTTTCTTAAGTCATTAATTTCCAGTTATCATATTTGGATTACTGATCCTTTATCTTTATAATGTGCAAATACTAAAGAAAAAACATAAGGTCACGGTGATATTGGTTATGTAATGCATTCATCAACTGCATCTTTGTCAATAAGGTTTCTTCATAGATTTTCATATCATTCAATTACCATTGTGTTACCCAACTTGAGAGATGGTTTAGTGATATGAGTAATGATCTTATCAACTTTAGAGAAGCAAATGATGCATCGTGCACTCAGGACGGAGTAATCATTCAAATTACATATCTTTCATATGAATAACACAACACAATGTTAACATAAAATCGACAAAAAGATATATGTCAATATTGATGACAAGGGGGCAAAAAAATGTCCAAAACTTGCGTTTATGAAACTTGTACTTCAGCATAATCATAATAAATATAAATGTATATCAAGGGAATTTTCAGTGTCAAAGAGCCAAGTTATGATGGAGCCCTGTAGGCCTCAGAGGATTCCTGTGACCCGACACTGCGGCCGCGATGGGCGTCTTCCTCAGCGGCGAAGGCGATCTGGTCCAGCACGAACTGAGGGATTGGGTGGGGGAACTCGGGAGCCACTGGCAGGTGGTCAGACTCGGGCTGGTAGCCGTTCTCGTTGGCGACGAATTTCACATGGACGGGAGTACCGTCAGGAGCAGTGTAGCTGAGGAATGTTTAGGTGTTCATTAGCAGTAGACTAACAGTGTCTCATTTAAAGATATTCTATGATCATATTTGTTTAGTGGATCGCACATCAACTAAAAGATTAATACTCACGAGTATTCTCCAGCCTTCACAATGGTGCCCTCGGGACCCTCAGAGCCGGACTGAGACAAGTAGATGCCGTCGCCAGTCTCCACGCTGTAAGTGTACGTACCGTCATCATCGTGAACACGGTCGTCCCTCAAAATAGCCACCTCGTCAGATTCATGGGAGGCGTATTCGGCCACAGCCACTGAGGCCAAGACGGCGAGGATCACCTGGAATATAAACATCAGCGTTGGTGTTATTCTGTAAAGTGACTTTACAGGATGCTCTAAAAAATTTGTCTCATGTTCTGCTTGTAATCAGAGCGGTCACTCCCTGACCGGGTGTCTGGTGTGTGTGTGTGTGTGTGTGTGTGTATCAACATTTCTAATATGGTGATTAGTAAAATCATTTTCATGTACTTAATCACCCTGGTCACTTATTACAATACTTATACTGGGAAACCATTGCAGAGGACTCCAACACTTACAACCTTCATGGTGAGTGTGCTTTGGGTAGACTGGTGCCTGAGACTGCCTCGCCCTGGCTTTTATAGCGACAGTGAACCAATGTCCTTCAGTCTGCTCCTTTGACTAGGCGGGGTCCACTAGTAAACAAGGCCTTCACCTTCATTGATCTGTTTATAGTTCAGTACCTCACTTTTGCTGTTGACATTTGCTGCCTTGCTTATTTAACAGTTTATTATCATTTAAGTTCGTTAAACTTAAACACTCAGAATAGGATTATTGAACCCACAAAGTAGCAAAACTATACGCTGTTCGTTGATCTATACTTACAGCCCAAGAGCACTGGGTCATTGGAACCAGAACATGAATCTTGTAATTTTGCTTTCACATTTCGGTGGTCTTTACGGTACAGTTGATGTATATTCTTCACTGCCTGTCCAACTGTTTGATGTTGCAATGTTTCAAACAAACAAATCAAGATACATATTTGAATATCGTTAAGCCAGTAAAGTCAATTAATGGCAGCTACATAAGATTACAGAAAGCTAACTTTCTTTGTTCTTACAAAAGTCTGTAAAGAAAAAAAAACTGACGTTCAGAATCGTGACATGTCCAATCAGCATGGAAGATGGAACACCAGGCAACACATCAGTACAGTACAACGTCGTATGATGTGATGACCTGCATCACATGGACCCCATCATCCTCCTGCACCACACAGCCAGCCACAGTATCATCCTACGGAACAGATAATAGCAGAGTTATCTGATGCGTATCCTATCTAAGGATATCCAACACTTCCCAGAGTTTTCAGAGTTCTTTTTTCGAAACTGAGATACCACTGCAAATCCTAACACTTAAGTGTAATGTCATGTGAGTTAACTAGATTTTAAGTAAGAAAACTAGAAGCAAGGAGGTGAGAAGTAAAATGAACTTTAATGAACCACAACTGCTTCGTTCTACAGAATGAACCCCTCAGATAAGTTGTACAATAACCCTTCTACATCCATCCTTTGAAAAAGGATAATGATTTCAATGTGCTTTACGTGCATGACCAAAGTTACATTTTACTCTTCTTCATTTCCGCTTTTCTCTTTCACCATCTGTGTCAACTTCTGCCTCAGTGAAGCTATAACAACAATGAGTCATAATGTTCTCTAATCTTCACAGTGATATTCCCCTTATGTTGATAATAATTAAAGTTTTTCTCGATTGTTTTTATCCATTTCCTTTCACAAACCGAATGTTTGTATTTTCGTAAGATAATTATACACAAATAAGCTAAACCAGTTTCACAAGACTTTCAGACTAACGTCTTTAAAGATTCCCTTGGTAGAAGCTGCTGGAAAAAAAAAAACATTCCTTCATCAACAGTGAAAGTTTTTACTGACAATACCTCTGTCAGGTATAAAAATAAAAAAGATGATCCCTGAGATCTTTCTTCGCACAACTTTTTTACTTTATATCCTTTGACATATTATGGCCTAGCGGTATAGCAAGTCCTCTTCATAAAAGGCAATAAGAAAAGTCATGGAGACTTGTGTGATGTGTAAGTTCATATTCCTTTCCCTGTAAAGGATCGCTAATGTGTACTGTTTTACTAAGCAAACTTTTTCCACATGCAAAGGACTCTCATCCGGAAAGGCGAGGTAGAATGCACGATGAATAACGAGCATATGAATATCATTATTGGAACCGAACTTTGATACATTCTCTCCAATGTTTTTATGGAATTTCATGCATGATTCCACAAAATTTGATCTAAAAAAAAACAAATCAGTATCTATATAGCTCTATTCTTTCTTTTCTTTTTTTTTCATTTTACTTTCAATGACCCACCTATCAATCAAAGAATCTCTTCCTGCTCTAAGATGGAATCTGAATAAAAAGATATATATACTTTTTTCTTTTCTTTTCCCAATAACCCTTTAATACCTAATTATCCCTTAAAAAGCACTCCCTAGGGGTACTGGGAACATAATATCATTACCAAAGGATAAAACACCAGGTTAGTATTCATAAAGACCATCCTTTGCATCATTGTAAATATAGGCTCTTCCCTTGATTTTCGTTTGTTGATCTTTATCAAAACACAAGTTAATAGTAACACGAAACGTTTACTAAAGTTGATCTTCGTGATGCAGATGTTACTGTTACTTTTAAGGGAGAAGTCAACTTGTATCTGCAGTAGAGGGACAGGTTCTAATTTTCATAAACTCAAACCTGAATACCTTAAATCATTTAAGTTTTATGTCGGAAATATGTCATTCACATGAGCAACATGATAGCACGGTGATAACAAAATACATCAGTTACAAGGGAAAGCAAAATCGAAAGTCTTTTTGCTACGTACTATATTTTTCAACAAAATTACAATAAATACAAATGGACCTCAATAGAATTATCAATGGTGGAGAGCCCAAATCATCAGGGAGCGCCATAAGCCTTGGAGGGACTCTCAGCGGACTCTTCCGACAGGTCACCACGGGCGCGGGCAGCGTCCTCCTCAGCAGCGAAGGCGATCTGGTCCAGCACGAACTGAGGGATTGGGTGGGGGAACTCGGGAGCCACTGGCAGGAGGTCAGACTCGGGCTGGAAGCCGTTTTCGTCGGCGACGAATTTCACGTGGACGGGGACGCCCTCAGGAGAGGTGTAGCTGAAATTAAGGAAACAAATATAAATATAGTCTTGCAGATACATGATGCTAAAGATTTGATGACCTTGTCTTTGTGGGATCAAGAAAACACCGTCTTACGATGGTTATGAGACCGAGTTGTATGTATCATCATGAGAACACTTAAGTGACACGTCGTAATAGTTGATAAACTATTGACTGAAGTAATTATAAAAAAAAAAAGATCCTGGAGATTTTTTAGATGATATTTTCTGATTGACTTCATGATGTGTCTGCCAGGTCACAAGTCATGTATTGGGATAGAATCATTCCTCGTCATCTCCCTGTGTCAACAGGATCCGACAGAGCAAAGTCCCAAATACTCACGAGAAGTATCCGGAGCTGGCGACGGCGCCTTCTGCTCCAGGAGCGCCAGACTCTGAGACGACGATGCCGTTGCTGGACTCCATGTTGAAGTTGTATGTGCCGTCGTCTTCGATCACGCGGTCGTCCCTGAGGATGGTCGCCTCGAGGGAGTGGGAGGCGTAGTCGGGGGCGGCGGCGGCCACGGCGGCCAGCATGGCGAAGACTACCTGTACAAAACAGGCAGGTTGTTATTAGACCTGTTGAATATCTGTTCGAGATGCGCCATGCATACGTTAGTGCTAAGTGAAAGCACTTTCCTTTTTAACATGCATAGTGGAGAAACATGTATGCTGTATGAATTATCAACGAAGGTCTTCTGGAATAGAACTTTTCTATATCATTACAATCCTTTTTGTTGTATGAGACAATATTAGGTTATTTGATATGTACAGGCTATTAGCATGAGCTACAGGTGTTTTTATACTCCTGCCTCATAAACTTTCCCATAATGTCTATACATACATTAGGATGAAATCTCAGTTTCTTTGACCAAAGGGAACTAAGGCACTTACGAACTTCATGCTGTCTGTTCCTATCAGCTTTTGATGTCTGTAGCGTCATGGACAACTCTATTTATAGGACGTCTACCTACAGCTGCCAGCTGTGAGCATTGAGATGATTTGTGGTCGGGTGTCTCCTTGACCTAATGCTCTTTGGCAACAAAAGTCGAGGTTGACGTTATACCATTATCTGTGTTTTTATAGACACTATGAGAGCAAAGCACATCTGACACGAACAGTAATTTTTCCATTTATGTACTGTGGTCTACTGGGAACAGGATTATTTTTTTTTCTTAGCTTTCTTAGCCAACATTCAACCTGTTAGTTATATAGAATTAGGTCATCATTTCTTAGCATCTTTTTTCCATTTTCAATTTCTTAGATAAGAATACAGTTATTCTATGACTTATCTAAATCTAGGATATCTAGCCTTTGGCTATGTAAAACGTACACTGTGTGCATTTGGTGCACATGAAAATAGATGCAAAAGAATCATGGAATACCTTGCTGTAGGCAAATGCCATTACTTTGCTCTGAAGTTTTCTTTTCTCACGACCTTTAATCCAGGGACAATGAGAGCCTCCTGTAATAATCAATAATCTGGCGCGAAAATGTAATAATTATGTCAGACGTTGGGTACCAGTGATATAGTTGATAGATCAGATTATTTCCATAGTATGAAATATGATGCATGAATGGCAGTTTTCGAGCATTATTGATTTTATGTGGTAATGAATATATATATATGTATATGCTCATGTGTGTGTGTGTGTGTGTGTGTACTTTCACCTTAAATAGAGACACGTTCCCATGAAAGGCTGGGTACAAACCTGCTTTAGTTAGGAGAAGAAAAAAAAAACAAAGTGAGTCACACCAATGATCTGTCAGCTGGTTGCTCAAGAGTGACCGTCTCTTCCCCAGGCAAGGTCCCCCTTCAGCAGGAATAGACTTAGGTCAGGGGGTAACCAGAGGGTCGTACAATTAAGAGAGTTTGTTAAGAGTTGTGGAAAATACATCAATTCAGCCCTCGGAACTATGTCCTCTGGCCTTTGCGAAGATAAGCTCATAGCTAGACTTAAGGTTTGGATTTGGAAGTCCTTTTTGCAAAAACTGTTACACAAAGCCTGGAAGTCGGGGAATCCAACGAGCGCATCGTTCGAATTGTCAAAGGTCAAACATAGTCAGTTGCTGGACGCAACTGTGACGCCTTCAGCGTATTTAGGATAAATAGGACTTAGAGAGGAGCAGGAGAACCGTAAGTTGATTGGAGTGAGATTACGTCTGAAGTACGATAACTTTTCAATTCAGACGTACTCCACCGTAGGGCACAGTTGTAGTCTTGACCTACATGGTGCAGACAGTCGGCCATCTCACGTCTGAACCTGAACCTGTCTTGACCTGCATAGTAGAGATGATTATACGGTAATACAGACCTAAATGTAAAGTGAAAATATAAAAGAAAAAAATGTACATGTTCACACAAAAAGTATATTGTCTTCTGTATACTTATAATGATGATGATTATGATATTATCAGTGATAATAATGATGATAAAGATGAGAGTAATAACTATAAGGATGATAACTATGATGATAATGAAAGTGATAATGATAATAAAAATGACAGTAGAATAAGAATAATAATGATAATGAGAATAATTATGACAATAGAATAATAATGATAATAATAATAATAATAATGATATTAGTAATAATAATGACAATGATATCAAAGATGAAGAACGAGGAGAAGAGGAACAAGTGCATAAAGACTGCGACTTCAGAAAGAGATAATCATTCCAATGTCGAATCCATTGAACTGTTGCTTTGTCACATTTCTTCGACCTTCAGAAGGTGAATCTTCACTGAGAAATGGGGTACAGGGAGAGATATTAGGAATATGTGTACCAAAGGAGGATGGCAGTGCTCTGAACATTACAGGAAGACGATGGCAGAAAAACTAAATGTGTGTTACGGGAGAGAGTTTTGCGCTCGTGTTTCTCCGTCTCTTACCTTTGTATATAAATCCATATCTTTACTTTTATGTGTGTATACATACATAAACACGCGCGCACACACACACACGCACACACACACACACACACACGCACATGAGCCTAAGCCAGGTATCCATTTCCGACCAGCTCCCAGAGAAGGATGAACACTTGGTCTGGGTGTGGCCGACTGCTGTGCCCAGGATTCGAACCTATGTGTGTCTGATTTGGCAGGGCCTTTTTGCCTCATGATCAACGTTTGTCTGTGCGTATCGTTATCTATATTTGCTGTACAGCGATGAAGTTTTACACTCGTTGGGCCCCATCTCTTGATAGAGATTTGTAGTGTGTGTGTGTGTGTGTGTGTGTGTGTGTGTGTGTGTGTGTAATATGAATGATTGACTCTCATAAATTTTCATCTAAGTGTATGAGGCTAAAAGTTCATTTCATTTTTCAGTGGTCGAATAAAGCATATCATTCTCACTAAATTTCTTTTATTTCTTCTTTAATTCATTCATAATGCATAACCTTCTTACAGCGCTCCCAACTATTTCTACTTTTACTTTAACATCTTGTTATGTCTCTGTTTCCATCATCCAGCCATTATGAAATTTAAAAAAACTATCATTTTCTCTTTATCTTGATAAAGTTAGATATAAAATTGCTCCCTTCTTCTCATAGCTCAGTTCTCTTAACTCATTCATAGTTTCAGTTAAATGAATAGTTTGTTAAATATGTAAAACACTGTATAAAACTAATCAAAATGGAATATTTAGACGGATCGTCGATTACCCTTTTTCCTTCACTCTCTACACTTATCGACTTAAAATGAAAAAGTCGCTCCCTCACTCGTTGAGAAGACCTGGCCAGTAGTCGTGACCTAGAACGTTCGTCTGGATCGTGCTGTGAACATAACCAGAGGAACGAGTCCAGGGGACTTCCGAGAAATACCAGGGGCCAACGATTGCCGCTGCCGGTCGACCACATTGAAGCTGTGTGGGTTGCGGTCTTGGATGTCATGGTCGTTCCTGAGAAAAGCCCTGAACCTCCTGAAAAAACCAACGTGGCGAGCTGGCTTTAAGGTCTGCTTAATCAGGAGCAATGGAAGCCCAAGCGGCCAGCAAGGTGAGAGAATCACCCCTCAAAAAAAGATAAATGTTCTTGCAGGTGAACTTCCACTCTTTCACATTTCATGCTGGACAAACGCTTTCCATATATTGTTTGCTGTATGACTATCATCTACGTGATGATAATCGAACAGCTTATATAAATCGTTACACAAGATCATGCAAATCCATTTTTGTTAAAGAATTTCACTTTATAATCTCGTCGTTCAAAGGAATGAAGGAACGCACTCTCCTACTACATCCTTCCAGTGATTAGAAACTCGAGTCACAGACTCTGGGAGCATCGCTCGTAATAGCTTGATGATGCGTGTTGTATCCACAATGATATGTCATTGGATTAAAGCCTCTCATCTCTCTCGTAAGTGATTTTGATATGTGTGTGTGTGTGACTCGACCAGCCTCGTGTAATGCTGATTTCATTTTGCTTGATACTGTGAACCACACTTGGGTTTGCATAAGCTCTCATCTGTCGTCACGCGTCGTCTTTAGATATGTGGGGTGGTTCCTTCACGACCGGATCGATATAATGGAATAATGATGAGGGATAAAGAAGACAGCATAAAAAAGGTCGTGACGGAGGGTTTTCTGTTGCTGAGTGCCGTTGTGAGTCGCATACCGTAACTCAGCTGCTTCAGTTGTCTGTGACGGGACTGGTCTAGTAATTCGTGGTAATTATAATTTCTTATGGCCATATGATCTACAGGTAAGAAGCAGGTAATAGAGCGTGTCGCTGAAGATCGAAATATTTGGGTTATAAAACTTGCCGACGTGTGAAGGTGTTGGTTCGGCAAGATAATCCTGTGATCAGGTCCCAGCAAGCAGAGGAGTGCAAGTTGTAACGGACGGGACGAAAGATTAGCATGTGGCTAAAAAGATTTCAGATCCTCTGAATATGGACAAAGATTTCTTTCGTTTCCTAAGGTTAATGATGCGCGTTCACTGTCCTTATAAAGAAATTATCTGACTTAACATACAGGAAAATTGATACTGAATATCTGTATAATGGAAAGGTATTGTCTCTCAAAGGCACCATGAAAATTTCACATGCATTTAATCGAAAAAAAGCTATTCTATCTTGCTGAAGTTATCTACAAAAGAGATAGGTCATATTTTTCTCCTGTAACTCCAAAGGTAAGACACCCACGCTACCCATTATTTGAGCATCCAGTTCCTAACTACTGAGGAGGGGTCAGAGGTCTAGTGCCTGTGCAAAGGTTTTCCCTTTACCCATACGACTGAGGTGTGCCATTGGTGCTAGTTCATCATAAAACCTTCCTCTTAGAAAGGCATAGGTATCTACACAATATCATATCATATATTTATTTTACAAGTATATTCTTTCACCATGACCATGCAAAGACACGCGATGATAAATAGTCAGAGGAAACATCACACAAGACATCAAAATTTTTTAACAATGAGAGTCCTTCTTAGGGAGCACCATAGCTGCCGGAGGGCGCTGACTTCCCACGGGCGCCACGGGCGTCCTCTTCAGCGGCGAAGGCGATCTGGTCCAGCACGAACTGAGGGATTGGGTGGGGGAACTCGGGAGCCACTGGCAGGAGGTCAGACTGGGGCTGGTAGCCGTTCTCGTCGGCGACAAACTTCACGTAGACGGGAGTGCCGTCAGGAGAAGTGTAGCTATTGGGAAATGTTAAGTATCAAAGGAATACAACGTATCTCTGCGTCTTTGGATGACAGTGTGAGAATAATGAGTATATCATGACATCCGCGTTTATAGTACTCACGAGAATTGTCCAGCCTTGACCACAGCACCGGTGGGAGTGCTAGGAGAGCCGGACTGAGACAAGACGATGCCATTGCCAGTCTCCACGTCCACGCTGTACCTGCCGTCGTCCTCACGGTGGCGTTCGTCCCTCAGGATGGGCACCACCTCACGGGAGCTGTCGTAACGAGTAGGCCGAGGGGCTTCATACTGAGGGGCGGCGGTGGCCAAGGCGGCCAGCACTGCGAGAATCACCTGAAGATCAGAAATGAATGAGAGTAATGGAAACAAGAGGTGGCAGTCTGTGGATCACGATCCTATTTCCATGAATGATTCATCTGTCGAGATATCTTCCTCGACGGCGACTGACCTCCTTTCGTAGTCCATTCGCCTCTTTACCGAAGAATTCTAGGATCTCAATGTTTTTTTTTTTCAGCGACTCAGATTAAAAGAAAAAAAAGCTTTTCGAGACTTTAGGGTAGTGTCTTGATTTTCTTCTACCCCGAAGAGATGATAATTAAACCCAAAGGAAATTAGTTATATATATATATATATATATATATATATATCAGTATCACGTTTCTCTGTCTTTCCAAGCATTACAGTAATACAGCAGAGCTACTCACGAACTTCATGATGATGTGTGCAGTACAGGACTGATGCCTGGAGTGTTCTTGGGTCGGCATATATATAGTCCCCAGCCGTCGGCACTCGGGTTGCCAGTTTCACTTTGGAAGGCAACTTTTTACCCAAGAATTTCCAACGAACTTGATTTTCACGGTTCCGAGAGCAAAGCTTGCGTGTTTGAACCGAACATTATCTTCCTTTCCCCTTTGATTAACATTTCCATTACAACACTTTGGCCCTCTTGTTCTGAAAATGTCACTAGTTAGATTGGCTCCTGAAACTTAATGGTCTCCTGCCGACAATGTATAATTTACAATTTTCCCTTTTTTTCAGCACAAAATTGTCGTAACCACTAGTATGAATACAGAAGAAATATGTACAAGTAAATGTGAACATCACTACTTCAAACGGATGAATATCATTGTAAGAAAGAATGTAATGAAATGTTTTGTTCGGAACAGCATCAACGTGAGTCATACTATTTGATGGGCTTTATGTACAACTGCAATAGATACATACCACTCCAGTAATCTTCACGTATCCGCAAAATAGCGTCAGGGAAAGATGTTCTTACGTTGGTTTTTCATTCCTCCCACAGAGCAACTATATACACCGACCACTGGAGGGTTGACCGTAATGATACCTCATCTTCCCTCGATCTGTGGAATCCTCTTCCTCCTATTGTCTTCTTCCTCTTCCTTGAACCTTTCTACCTTTATGGGTCAGGTCTACAAACACATGCGGAGCCTTTGTTAATGTCTACATTCTTTTGTTATTTCTTTCACCCGAAATGGGTTTTGATTTCGGCATGTTTTGTCTGTGTCACCGCTGTCGTTATAGAATTGTATATAAGTATACATATGTGTGTGTGTGTGTGTGCAACAGAACATCTTATTGATTCTGGAACAGATATGCGTCACTGGTCCAATTGCTGACTCAAGTCCTGCTGTTGCATCACCTCCAACACGCCTGGACTCTTTCATTCCCCAGTCGCTGACCCAACTCTCGAGTCCTTCGTTCTTTATCAGCGAGTCAGCGTAATGACTTAAAGTGTTGAACTATGCGCCGTTATTATCTAGAACATTTACCTCGTATTGCATTTCTTTTTTTCTATCATAGCCAAGGAGATCGTGATGTGTCGGATATCACTAAATATCAAAACTATTCGGCTTCTTGGAAGTCTTCGAGAATAAGCACATTATGATTAGGAGCCTTGCCATCCTCGCTGTTCCTGTGAAATAATAGCTTAAGTTTATATTTTGAAGTGGTATTATTTTCTTTATCGTAACTTTACTGGGAATAGGTTTGTAAAAGCTTTCATAGAACACGTTCGTAAAACGTCTGTGTATTATCTTCTACTATCTGCACATCTAAACAGGCAAAAACATACACACATACATCGTCGATTTCCAGTTAACGGGCAGTGAAAAGGCTCAAATGGAATATTTATGGTTTCCACCCAACTGCTTATAGTTGCCAGTAAATCTTTTCTAGACAACTTTTTCCTCACACTCTCCCAGTCATGAAATACAAGGTCAAGACGTCTGGTTACATAATTACCATCCGAATGTTACCAAAGGAAAGAGTCAGATTCACTTGCTCGATACACTTCAGGCGGTGTTTCGAAACATTCCAACGTGAGACACTTTAGAGGCTACGATGTGAGTCATCCCCTTTCACACGAGCAATCATCCTTTTTTTTACGTGGGGTGAAGCTTCAGAGACTAGGCTTTACTTTTCAGTTATGTCGGCCTGATAAAGGCGAGGATGATAGATTAATATATATGTTACTCTAATTGATAATGGAGGAGGATGATAGATTAATATATATGTTACTGTAATTGATAATGGAGGGATGGTTCAGGTATACTTCTCCGACACACGATGAAACAATGTGAAGCAAGTATCAAGTTTTACTTTCATGCAGTATTTTCCGGATATGACGATACTCTTTTGTTTCTTTCTCTCTCTCTCTCTCTCTCTCTCTCTCTCTCTCTCTCTCTCTCTCTCTCTCTCTCTCTCTCTCTCTCTCT
>JAYMFT010101558.1:0-13751 GCA_038088735.1 Panulirus argus
TATATATATATATATATATATATATATATATATATATATATATATATATATATATATATATATATGATATGTGAAGCTATGCTCATTGCCTGCGTATGAAACTGATGACAATGTGTAGATGTTCACCAAGACAGATTTGACAAGAAGGTTGGTGATACTGATCCCTGTCCAGTGCAGGTGAGTTAGCATTATGGTACTTTGCCGTGAGAGGCAGCCTCCCTGGTCCTCCCCTTCGTCAGCAGCTGCTGCTGTTGCATCTCATGCTGTCGTAACACCGTCAGCGGGATGGACGACGGCCAGTCATCTTCAGATTAATGGACTGACCAGTATGATGACGGGGTTTCCTCCCGCACGCTCTCTGTTCTCTGTCAACTTGTGGTAAAGCCTGCGGACATTGTTAACGACAGCGCAGTGTGCGCGCGTTGATGACACCTCGCTGACAGATTAAAGGCCGGAGTGGAGCAGCTTGGGTAAGAGGCGTCGCCGCCGTGTGGCCTGGAGGTGGCCGGCCGGGGCGCACTCCTCCGGCAGCAGGAGTGACAAGTCAGATCACCTTCACAACACGTGCACCTTTCACTCAACAGCATTTTCACCCATCACGTTCGTGTTTTCTCCCCTCTTCTGCTCCAAGTGCAGTGTTTAGTCATTGTTTTTCAGACTTTGGGACTCGGTGTCCAGGTGTATAGACAGACGATCCTGATGTATTTTCTGTTACTGGTTGCCAGTGTAACATTTTGTTCCATCGAGTTTTTCTAATGTGACGATTTTCCTCTTTCACAGGTGAGTTGCATCACGTGCCAGAGCCGTGCTGGGCCGGGGTCGGGTCAGGGCAGCAGGTGAGTGTCATTAGGACCTTGAAGGTCGTGGATCGCTGGACAGATCGAGTCAGGGCAACAGGTGAAGCAAGGGCCTAAGGCCAGGGAAGGTTGGGTTGGGTCAGGGCAGCAGTAAATGGCGCGCGCCAGGCAGGAATGTCCGACCTTTGTGAGGCCAGTACACGACGCTGGTGTTATTGGCCCGCGTCCAGGTGTAGTAACCTCGCTCACCCACCTTCTGCCCTCCCGCCTTCACCATCGCCGCCGCTGTCAGTGCCGTCGCCTCAAGCAGGCCTCACCTGCAGCCAGTAAGACCATGTGTCGCTCCTCTGTTCTTCCAGAGTAATGGCAGTGTACTGGCTGAGACTAGGTGAGCGCGAGGGCCGGCGCACAGCCGCTTAAAGAGCGAGAAATCTGTCCTACTGTCGGGCCGTCCACGTTCAGCGTGTTCTTGAATATTTGACGGTGTGTCCTTGACGTTCGACCTACATCTGCTGAAACTTATTAATTCCTTCCTTGAATCGTGCCTGGTGTGTCTGCTAAATCTCACACAGTTCTGTCCATAAGTTTTTCAGATATTTTCAGAGATACGTGTAGACCTGCGGACGCTGGGGGGGAACCGAAAGCAACCTCACGCCGGAAGACTGCGATCATTTCGACTGTTCTGAAATGCTAGAGGAGAACTCAGGTGCACCAACAGGAGGAGTGAAGGGGAGAGTTAAGAGGAGTCAGGAGGCCATGGAAATTTATACTTCAGCTTGACTTGTGGTTCAAGGAATCATGCTTGCAGTTCATGTGTGTGTGTGTGTGTGTCATCTTACGTAACCCTTCTCGTGGCAAGGCAGAATACGAGCTTTCTTGTGGAAACTGTCGTAAGTTGTTGCACGTTGGGATGGGTGGAGGACCGCTGGGTTGGGTGAGGCCCGTGGTAAAGCCCATCCATGGCGACACCAGGCAGTTTGTGGGTCACAACTCGTGGGTTGACCCCAGAGAACGAGGAATGTGATGGTTCTTGGGAGTGACGTGTATGGGGGCGTGAGGAAATATTAGTCTTTGGAAGCGCCCACAGGAATCCGGTCAAGGCTGCTGCTATATGTGTCAAGGCTGCACCCCTGGCCGCGGATGAGGAGGGGGACACAATGGTCGCACGCTGAAGGGTCCGCTTGAGTGTTGTTGGTGCTGAGAGAGAAGCCATTTGAAACAGTTACTGGCTCTGCCCGGCTTACATCCTGCTGGAGAATGATTACCTCACATGCTTGGTGAGCCTTGGTTTTTAGTGCGGAGGTGCCTGTGAGCTCCCGGCTGTCCTGCAGTGTAACATAAAAGACATAGGTTTTGGAATACGTTAGATCAGTAACCTTGGGCGTGCTGAGAGTGGCGCCCAGTACATTACTTGCCTCAGCGACAAATTGTTCTCGGCCGGCGGAGGGCGCTGCAGTGGATGTGGCGACAACACAGCCGTGGGACTACATTGCGTAACATTAAGTCATTGTTTTTGTTGAGGGTTACTCTCACCGTATACAGCCTCGCTCCACCCACCCTTCGGTGGGTGGAGAAATACACCGCCGAAAGTGTACCACTGCGGATCGGTATAGGTTGTGGTGGTGAAGGTGATGGGTTATGTTCTCAAGTGGAACGGTGGATGAGAGGAGTGGGTGTGATGTAAGGAAGGCCAGGCAGGCGAAGTGTGGCGTAACCTGCCAAACTCCGCCATCGGCCTCATCCCTCCCATCAGTTCCAGAGGGTTCGGGTCAGCCCGTCGCAGCAAGCGTTAGTTTTTAAACACTCACTCCGGTTTATGTTTTGCTTTGGAGGTCCTCAGGGCTTGCTAGAATATACACGAAGTGTCGTCAGCTGGTTGCAACGAAATATCTTAAGCTTTTCAGGAGAGCTTGACGTGAAGAACCCAAAGCTGGTGTATCCTTCAGGTTTAAGATGTTTGAAGTTGGAGAATGACGTACATGATTATAACTGATGGAGGTTTATGGCAACAGTATGGCTTGCAGGGCCCCCGCGCGTGTGTCATCTGGTGCTGGTGTAGGGACGATGGTGGTGTGCTCCAGCGGGGAAGACCTAAAACATGGCGGAACAAACTCAAGAACTGCTCGAGGGAGGAGACCCCAGGCCGCCGGAGGTGGTTTCTTGGGCCGCTAGACCCTGGGGGCGTGGGTGAGAGATGATCTTGCTCTCTGTAACGCTAACGGGAATACAGTAGGAGGAAAGCTGTGTGGTACAACGGGATGGTGGACGCCAGTGTTGCACCCGCCCTCAGCCCAGTGTCCACATCCGTTTACTACACAGTTGAAAATACATAAAAAACCGAACTTGTTAGATAATGGAGTATAAGTATATCTGAAGTTTGACGATGTTATAAAAGATTATTTTTATTGGAAGTACATATATGGACTTGAGATTATATTGTTTACATCTTACAATGAAGCGCGTATAACGATTCGGGCAGACGTGGGGGCCACACCCGGTCTATATACCGTTAAGTGATAAAATTGCTGCACAAATAATGTTTTCTTTAAAAACTAGCCACGCCAGCAGTGTCCCAGGCTTGATTTGCATGTAGGATGAAAATAAATGATTATTGCAAAAATCTTTTATTAAGTTAAAGCTAGCACGCCGACTCAGGTAGTTTACCAGTAAGTAATAAGTGTGGTAGGAGGGTGGAAGTGTGGTGTGGTGTGCCCGGCAGGCGACACACTGAATGGTCCACTGACTTGTGTACTGCAGTGTGAATATTGCTGGTGGTGATGGTGGTGGTCCCGTGCAGTGTCGGTATGACACCCGAGCCTCACCACCCACCTGGTACTGCGCTAACACACGTTACTAGCTCCACACATGTCACTGAGTTCAGCTTTATGGTCACTGGTCATCGTAGAGGTGGTGTGTGTGTTTGTGTGTGTGTGTGTGGGCAGAACGGCTTTATGCAAAAGTATGAATTACAGTCGTCAGTTTTTTCACCGCCTTTATATTGTCCCATTCCTGTTGTCAGCTGTGGACCTGACTCCCCACATTCAAGCTGCATATCCATGCGCTCTTACCCTGGACTTAGAGGAAGAAGAAGAAAAAAAACAGTTAACAAGGTCATCACTTGAGATGCAAACATTCCCTGAAGTGGGTCTAGGTAGCTGGCGTCAAGCCGGGACATTAGCATGAGGCTGTGGGAGGCTGACACCCGATTCCCCTCCCCCCCACCCACCCCGTCACCTTAGCCGCCCTTGGGGGTGGGGTGGGGGGGAGGGTAGCGTCTCGCTAGTTATTTCCCGGAAAGTGATAGTCAGTCGTCGCTCGACCTTCGCCACGATAGCCGTCGAATGCAGCAGTGGCGGCCTTGAACTCCTTGATGTAATACTGGCCGTGTGGTCCGTCTGTTCTCGGTCGCACCGCTTCCGTTACCGGGCCACGCCGATGGTCCGCAACCCTGCTTCCGGTCCCGGGTCCCACTGATGGATGGTCGGGTGGTGTATGATGATTATAGGGTTGTATGTGTGTGTGTGGAGGACGGGGACGGGGACGGGGATCTGCGAGGCTGGCTTGACCCTCCACGGATGACAATACTGAGGTGTGTGTGTGTGTGTGTGTGTGGCGCGCCGGACTCACGAACCGCACTGCCTCCGTCCCCGTCAGCCTAGCCTCATTTGGATCTGGTCTGCTAATGAATGATTCCCGTTCATTTGCATATGATTTGCTACCAACGGGTTTCTCATATAACACCTTTAAATCAGGGTGGTTTTCCACGCCGGCCGGCTGCCCGCTGCTGGTGTGGCAGAAATGTAGTGGCTTCAGGGAAAAAGGTGGGGACGGGCCGTGTGAAGACAGGGGCCCGTGCCAGGGTCCGGCTCCGCGAATCTTAAACAGCAAGAGCAGTTGGCTTCCGGACCTCACCACCTAGTGAAGGGTGGGCCTGGCTGGCTGGCTGGCCGTCACGCACGCCATAAACCGCAGTGTGCGGGATGATCTACTTCCGTACAGCCCCTTGACCCACATGAATGACCGAAGTTGAAGTGAAGTGACGGCGGCTGCTCCTGCTGCTCCTCCTGGCCTCGGTGCCTGCGCGTCGCTGTGCCCACCTTGGCCCGCTCCTGTCCCCGGGGGGACCAGGTGTTTGGCGGCGGCGGTGCCTGGCCGAGGCAAGTACAGTCCCGGCGCAGGGTGGCGGGTCGTCTTGCGCCAGTGGACGGTCAAGGAGGCCACTCCATATTTTACGAGTTTCTGGGAAGTATAAGGTGAAAACCTTCACTGCGACGGAGTGAATGGTTGTGGCGGGCGTGACCCACACATCAACACTCGCACTGACGAAGGATTTATTATCCTGGAGCTGTCTACTTCGTTGCATCAAGATCGCTGGGAATGTGTGCAGCTAGCCAGGGCTGTGTTTGCAGCCTACAGGAAGCTTAACCTTTCTACAGCCTCACATTGACATTCTTAGAGAAAAAATATTCAGCAAGACTTATATGTGTTAGTAGCTTCGACCATGTTTTCCTATTCATAAGGAAATTATTATCATATGAATATGAGGATAAGTTTGATATGTAAGTTTCGTCAAACGTGTTGTTGGTTCACCTGCGGAAGTTTTAAAGAGCTTGAAAATGGCAAGAGGTTTTTACTGACCGTACCGATTCCGTAAAGCACCTTCATTACAGAGAAGAGTTTGGAGTTGTCAGACTATCGGCAGGACATAGCTGCCAGTGGTGGATCTTCATATGCACCTGCAGAATGATGGAAGGCTTGGTCCCCAATCTTCTCATGAAACCATTCCTTCCCCGGAATGGTCGACTCGCCAAACTGTACAAATTAACACCAGTGAAAAACAGAGATGGCGTATCAAAGAACAAAGTAATGAAAGTCCCTAAGAAGTACACTCATAGTGTTCCAGTCCAGCACACCTTATACTGGACGTGGGCTTTTGTTAACGTTGCAGCACACAGTAGCTTGATGGACAATGGGAGCTTGGATACTGACCCCAGTGTGAGGCTCTTCTGTGGATAGATTGTTAAATTAGTGGAAGGGGGTGATGAAGACATATCAGGGGAACCTTCTCTAAATGGGTTGAGGTCACCTGTGCCGTGCATCAGGGTTCTGTCTTGGGATCATTGCTATTTTTAATCCCTGTGAATTATGACTTACCCGAAGGATTCGATTCCCACTTGAATATGTTTGCTGATGATGCCAAGGCCGCGAAGGAAGTAAACAGCGTGGGGGATTGCATCATCTTACAAGGGGACCTTGACGAACTCCAAAGATGGTCTGATAAAATGGTTGATGAAGTTCAACCAGAGTCGGTGAAAAGCGACGAGGACGGAGCAGTGGAAGACGGCATGAGTGTGAATACTATCCGGCAGGAGATAAGCTGCAGGGATATGAGCGTGAACTGGGACTCGACATTGACCCCCATCTTGTCTTCAGAATATCACATTAGAAGAACCGTAAAGAGGACAAAGTGTTTGTCGGCAAACAATATAAGATAGTTTTCAAGGATCCGTCATTATTCAGTAAGCTGTTCACGTCTCATATTAGGCCAAAGCTAGAATATGCCTCTCAAGGTTGGTCACCGCACTGGTAGAAGCGGGAGGGCAACGAAGATGGCGACAGAATGAAGAGAGCAGAGTTACAGAGAGAGGCTAGAAGCCTTAGATTTGCCCACCATGGAAGAGAGAAGAGTGAGAGGTAACATAATCACAACCTTTAAGATTACAAACCAACTTTTATAACTTAGAAAGTGAACAGTTCTTCTAAAGGAGGAGGGATAGAACAGCCAGAGGCCATAGCATGAAATAGAAAGAGAACATACGAAAGGAAGTAAAAAAGTGTTTTAATAGTATAAAGGTGGTGGATGAATGGAATGAGACAGTGAGTGTGGGCGGTATACAGGAGTCTGAGAAGCTGTATGATGAAGTTCAAGAGATGTGGCCTAACGAGAGAACTCCCTCCCCGTACAGTACGAATAGGTAATTGTAAATTAGGAAATCACACACACACTCACACTGACAAACACACACACACACACACGTCTCTTCTACCAATATCTTTGCTTCTTACTCCTCAAAGAAAATGTAAACAGAAAGGAAACTTGCTTATAGACCTGCCGGAGCTGAAACTAACGAGACAAGCAAACAGGCCCAAATTGTGGGGTTGGAGCCACTGGTACATACCAAAACCTGCGAGATGGGACGAGTTGTGGGACGAAGGGGGGGGGAGTGAGTGCTGGCTGGGGAGAGGAGGATAGGGGGATGGGGGGAGGGCCCCCACTAGGCCCAGGGACGCAGCGCCCGTAGTTCCTGGAACTGTTTCCAGTCACTAGCGAAACGTGGAAGCGATAACTGGATTTGGACGGTTTTCTTCGTATGATTTTTGAATCTGAAAATGGGAAGTGGGTGTTTAATTTGTCCATATTGCTCAAGCGAGGCGGCTTATGAGAACCGGCGAGGACGGTGTGTGTGTTGTGAAGTCCGTCAGCCAGACGCATCCATCTCCTGACGTGGTCATTGACTTGTCCCGAGTAACGCCTCTCTTGCCCTTCTCCTTCCTGTCTCTCTCTCTCTCTCCTCCCACTTCGCTCTCTCCTTGGTCCTGTTACACCGGCTCTTTTCCATCACCTCACCCCACGTTATGTCTCTGTTTTCATCCATTCCATATCCCTTGTATCTCCGTAGAACCCTGACGTGTGTCTCTCTTGCCAAGCACGTCTCTCGACTCACCAGATGACATCCACGTGTCCCTCACTGTCTCCGCTTGTTTCATCACCTCGCATTCTGGATGTTCAGGTGAAGCAGTGGTCCTCCGCTGGTCATGACGTGATGGTCATCTGTTGCTCACTGACCACGTCGTTCAAGGTGTCCTGTCGGACATGGAAACTCACACGCTTCGTCATTATTTTCCTGGGGAGTACTGGTAGCCTATACCTGCCGTCCGTGAGTCTCCCTTGTCTCAGCCTCCGCTCCTCTTGTCTCCAGAAATTTTACTCAGACGCTTGAGGCGCAGTTCCTTGTCTTGTCTGACCTTGTAAGCGCCTTCATTACCCGGTCTTGTTAGCATTCCTCTGTTTTTCACACCCTCATTATCTTATAGCTCTTGTGTCCACTGACCCCTGAGAACACGATTGTCTTTGTACACCAGCAATCTTGTCACCCACTTTATCCACCTTTTTGCAGTCCTACTCGATCTGCCTCGCTGACCTGGATTTCTTTGCCATCTTATAAACATCAGTAAACAACCGTGGGAACACAACACACTTAATTTTGCCCTGACCTCTTAAGCAAGGTTCCTGCCGGTGTTAGCATGGGCACCACCGTCCTGAGGAACGTTTCTGCCGGAGGTGTTACCATAGAGAGGGACGTCCTCGGGAGAGTTCCTGCTTGAGCTATTATCCTAGACAGGGACTTCCTAGGGAAGGTCATAGCTGGAGGTGCTACCTTGGGCAGGGACGTCCTAGGGAAGGTTCCTGCTGGAGGCTTCACTCCGCCTGCTCATGCCAGGGACAAGGTGTGTACACCAAGCTGCTGGTTTTTACTGGGATGATTATAGTAATCAAGTTTATAGATAATGTAGGTGTTAATACTATATGATTGTGTATTATTTTTTTTCTGAACTTTGTTTGCTGCTGGAGGAGGCCTGATGTGGCGCTAACTAGGGCCTTTGAGGCGAGAGACTCCCAGGAAGAGGGGAATGATAGTGAACGTGGACGGCGCAGCAACTTTCACCGTCAATCAGCGGCCGTTTAAAATTAGGCTTCCACAGACCTGTAATTAGGGTGAATTACTGTAAAAACATGGCGGACGCAGCCCTGGGCCTTAGCTGTTGGCAGCCTTGGGGAGCGGTAAGCCGAGGCCGACGTGCTGAAGAGCTCGGTGGAGGCCTCCACTGGGCTGGGGTCAGAGTAAGACGCCACACATCCAAGTCCGGACTTGGGTCAACGGGTCGTGTCAGGTCACAGACCAAAGTCAGGTATTAAGAACCCGGGAGAAATGTGGAAACACCCGGAACATGGATAAGAATGGGTTAGGAATTGGTGGAGACAGCAAGACGGTGATTGAGTGCTTGCAGAGTTGAGGATAGAGCAGGTGCTAGACGAGGGTAACAAGAATCACAGAACTAAGGAGAGGAAACTTTAAGGTCGTGGGCGGCAGGTTAGTGGGGTGTTAGCACATGCAGGTATTACCCAGCTGCCTGGTATGGAAACTATGACTGGAGGCCACTTGGGGGTCAGTCATTGGTTGGCATGGGGCATCCTGCTGTACATAGTAGTCACCGATGCCAGTTACGCGTGTGTGTACCATAAGGAATGAATTCATTATTCATTACCCCGTTGATGAATGAGGTCAGGAACCATATCCCATCCGGCTGACATGTTCTAGACAGTATGCAAGATACATCCCTCGCGGAAGATGAATGAGTGAGTCTCACCCGAGTCGTGCCTTGAATGCCGAGCTAATACGAGAGCCGATTGCAGATGTGTGGTTGATCTCTATGCCCTTCCTGTCTATATACCAACTCCTGTTTCGCCCTTAGGGTGCCAGTCTCCTGGGCTGAGCCATTACCGCGCCACTATATGCAAAAGATATACCAGCCAGGCGCGGTAAACCACTAATTTATACCCTCCTGGTCGGTACCGTAATTTCGAGAAATCGATCACATGTCAACCAGTCCTGATGTTAAAACAGGTCCATTACTGGTCTATAACTGTATAGCTGTACCTGCTTTTTTTTTTTTTTTTTTGACCGGGGTCCGGAGGGGGTCCGGGTGAGCTGCTGTAGCTTTTTCCACCACCGTCATGGTCAAGGTCGCTGGTAAAAAACTATAGCTAAGCCTGACTCGGAGACGCCGGTGGTCGCGCGAGCCTCTCTCCCTCAGGCCCTGTCTAACCTCCCTATCTACCTAAGGCTCCTCCTCTAGCCAGGCGTAAGTAAGGACATGATCTGGCCCCAGTGTATTTCCTTGTTAGATTTTTCACACTATTTTTTTTGGTTCTACTTTCTTATGTTTTATAGTGTTTCATTTGTCGATGTTGTAATATGACGTATATTTGTAATATTACATATAATTAGGTAATGCTATTTCTTTACGGCCTGTGATTCTATTTTTGTTTGGTTTTCTCTCATATAACGATATATTTATCACGGTTGGTAGGAAGTCTTGAAAATTCTTTCTTAAGAGATTTATATAATAAAAGTACAGTAAGTGTTACCCTAAGGCTTGGTTGTTTGCATATGACATGGTTTATGGGTTTTATCTTCCCTCGGTACTGGTGGCTACAGACCTGTGGTCTTTCCCCACCAGGAACATCATGGTGTTATGTCATGTGATGATTCCTGCTGGGTGTCCGGTCTGCGGGACTCTTGAGGACAGGGAGGGATACAGGTGGCAGGCCTGGCCGGTGCCCGCCAGCTGGGAGAGGATACACACCACTTACCTTCGTACCAGAATTAGTCAGTTCGTTTACTTCAAGATCGCACGTGACATTATTATTTAATAATGATATTTTATTCAAGATTATGCGGGTAAGGTATGCACTGACGTCATCTTAACCGAAGACTCTGTGTTTTGTTTGCGGCGCGTTGCGCGTGCTTGTCATGCCCAGCTCACGTCATAGCATGCAGCCTGGAGACTAAATTGATTCGACTACAACTCGTGGCCTTGGCCAAGAACTTCAGTTTGAATAAACACGATCACGTCATTTAAAGATGAGTAAAGGCATTCGCCAGCTGTTTGTTTGATTAGGAATCGTTCGTTTTGCCTAGTCTCTACGCATAGACAGGGATAGAGAAGGATTTTACTTGTACTGAACCAACTTTGGGACGATTTGAGATGACTGTTGACTACTGTGGGTCTGACAACGGTCCTCTGCGACCTCTGTAATCCAGTTTGTGCTACCGCTCCGCTCGCAGGAGGAGTATGGCCGCCACACTGTACGAGCCGCTCATACCAGTACGGTTTGAATAAGGAAAATCAAGTACGTAGATGACTGCGTTACCAATCATCGAGTTTTGTCATGAAATATTACATCAACTTACACAGCTTATTCACGACATTGTTTGTATTATAACTCTGCCATGGGTGTACTACCAAACTGGAACTGTGACATCGCAAATTATTATAATTTTTGAGAGTCCCAAGATGTTAATTTTCCAACTTGATGGAATTGAATTATCTGCATAAACCAAAACGACATGGTTTCACGGAGGGAAGATCCCACGTGATGCGCAGGTTTTGCAAAAGCCTTTGGTAAATGTAGGACACAAAACGCGTAAGATATGGGAATAAACTGAAAAACTGGAAGATCGCTGCTCACCTTTTTTACCAACAGCTCACAACACCTTCCTGTAAATCAGGTTATTGCCGGAACCTTGCTAGTAAAAAGCTTTATTTCCTTAAGGAAGTGTACTCGCACACCCTTTCTGTTGCACTTTCTCATAACTGACATTAACACAAAGCAGATCAAAGGAGAATGAGTGAGAAATAACGTCAACAGAAGAGAGGAACTGGAAACAAAGTCTTCCGCTGGGCCACCGGAAACCATCCTTCTCAGCTGGGGGGAAGGTCCATGTCTCCCAGCAGGGGGTGAGCAGTGAAATAGGAAGCAATACAATATACCGGTCAGATACAGACCCCATCATATCACAATTGAACATTATGAAGGACCCTGGAATAATAGTGATGTCTGACGACCTTCCCTTCAGCGAACACAACAGAACAACAGTTGCCCCCTAACATAAATGTTGTGTGTTAAAGTCTTACTGACCTTCATTACTAGAGAGGTAAAAAAAAAGTGATAAAGCTTTGCAAGGTATTAATGCTCTCACGAAATTACAGAACTAGAAAGTGCAAATATCGCTCACAACACACACTGACAATGTGGAAGATGTAAGCTTTATGGTAACGAGTGAAATCACTTAGGCTGCATAGAAACTCCCTGGATCGCCGACGGGAGAGAGATATATTATGACTTACACTTCGAGAATCCTGGAAGGCATAGTTCTCAACCTGTGGCTCCTTGGTAGTAGGACAGGAGAGCGGTAGACCCCGTAATATGTTAGCCTAGAAATCAGAAACTGCTGTCTGTGATTTGGAGGTCAGGAGTCAAGAGGCTGGACGGTGACATTCACCATGGGTACAGGGAGCCGCATGCTGAAGGTATAGGTGTTTTACAGACACGTTGCCTTTGCTGTTGGTGGGAAGCCTCACCTTTATGTACGTGACTGTCCATATTTTGACGACGCTGACGTAAGCTCGTCATCCTTGATCGTTGAGGTCACAGCGTGGAAGTCCGACGACGCACAGGCACGTACGTACCAGGTGGTCCTGGTCGGTGAGGAAGGCGGTGATGTTGTTTCATTAGACTCAGAGAGGAACTGTCCTCTTGGGGTTGATGTCTTCAGGTGAACATCACCGTGTAGCTGGAATATCATTATCAGGCTTCATTATCATTACAGGTTTTGATCACTTCTAGTTTGTTGAGCCGCAGCTGCTTATGTATCGCATGCGGAGGTTTGATCCTTGCGTCTGCCTGATGATGATGTACATGTGCCTGTTCCTTACCAGTCTGCCAGCTTACGTAGAGTACTGTACATGTGACGTTGTCTGTCTCCCTGTATTAAGGTAGACAGCGTGGCTTTCCATGATATGGCTAATTTTTTAAACCATCCTTTCATCATTGGAGACGTACAGAAAGGCAACCTTGAACCACGATGATAGGTGTTTATATTGGTATGTGAGAGTGATGATGTGTGAGGTCCGATGGGCCACAGGCAAAGAGTGATAATGCCTCTTTACACAGGGATCTTTGGTATGTATGTCACAAGTTGTGTGTGCCTCGCAGGCGAAGGGGCATGCGTTCTGAAGGTGTTGGAGGTACGTACATGTGGCAGCGTGCAAAGGCTAGTTGTTTCTTTGCGCTCTTGGCCAATAAATTGAGGGGGTCATGAAGACCCTCAACGTAGCCTTATGAATATCAGTCCAGACATCTTGAGCGCTTTCTTCCGGTGCTCGAAGATAATTCCATAACCATACACACACACACACACACACACACACACATTCCCTACGCGTATGGTCCATCTCGTAAGGAGAGACATAGATAGTGTCGAGGAGTCAAGACACTCACAGTAGGAGGTTCGGCACTGTCTATGTGATCTTTGCTCCCAATATTCTCATCACGAGAGACTTGTTTTTCTTGTTTATAGACTCATCATTGTTGTGAGAGAAAGTGGACGGCGGTCATTGGGTAAGACAAGGCTCTGGTCAAATCCATTTTCTACGACTGTACAAGAAGTAGCTTAAACGTTCATCGTGTCTCCTCTTTCGCCATTAACAAAGTTATTACGTTACCACTTCCAGCCTCTGCTTTGGCTGCCCGTAATTCCTACGGTTGGTCTTGCCCTCCTGGGACAAATTCAAATTGTCAGAGGGTACATTTTTCCTCGCTTCTATTGTAGGTGAGCAGCTGCCGTGGGATGATGCTGCCCCTCCCGTTGTGTCACCCGGCGAAGTTCCTCATCTGTCGACCACTAATGATTCACGGCTTCCCCGCTGACTTTTATAGTCGTCCGTAGATGGAAGTTGTCTCCACTCTGGTGCTTCGTCCCCACGGCTACCCCAGGGGTCGTGCCTCACCCATCATTTTCAACGTTTTCCGCGCTGCCATCACTCGTAAAACAGGCTTGCACCATGCTGGTTGATTGGCAGCGCCGGCGTGGAAGGTCGTAATCCTAACGTAGCAGGAAAGCTTTTGAGAAGAGCTAACGTAGCAGCCATCATGTATGGAGCTGGCTTCCGGACGTACGTGTTCGTACTGTCGACCTGTCAGAGGTTTATCCTTCCAGCCGTCGCATGGTGACGTGTGAGTAGATGTGATTTGATTTGTGCCAGGAAAACCCCGGCAAATTTATTGTGCACCCCATACTCATCCTGTGAGCGGTAGCGCAAAAGGAT
>JAYMFT010101569.1:0-13751 GCA_038088735.1 Panulirus argus
ACCTTGCAACTTTGTGTGTATGTGTGTGTGTGTGTGTGTGTGTGTGTGTGTGTGTGTGCGTGTGTGTTTGTGCATGTATTCACAATTAACCCATTAGTCTATCACTTATTACTTAATCTTCGTTATATTTTCATCTGTCTCTATATGCAAAGAATACACGTTTGACTATAAGATATATAGATTCCTTTTAACTACAAGGGGTAAACCGAGCAACCCTCTGTCGTAATATTACTTTTTCGCCTTACTTTTCCAAACCAATTTTAATGTGGAAGAAGAAAATCATTTAGTATTGTATGTACTGTGTCAGTTATGGAGCTCTCGTCTCCACCGCAAAAGGTAAATTTCACACTTACCACCAAAGTGCTTTGCATATGCCAACTGAGCTGTGGTTTTAGCTGTGGTTTCAACAAAGGCAAAACGTTTCATCTCAGCTTGAGCTGGCTTGGGTAGGGTTTATGTTAAAAGTTCTTTCTCTTATGGTTTGTGGTGTGCATGATCGTCTGGTCAGATGATCAAGTCCCGGGATGGTCAAGTCATGGGATGGCCAGGTCACGGGATGATCATGTAATATGATGGTCATGTAATATAATGGTCTAGTCACGGGATGATTATGTCATGGGATGGTCAGGTCATGGGATGGTCAAGTCACAGGATGGTCATATTACAAGATGATCAAATGACGGGATGGTCAAGTCACGGGATGGTCAGGTCACGGATGGTCAGGTCACGGATGGTCAGGTCAAGGAATGGTCAAGTCACAGGATGGCCTGGACACAGGATGGTCAGGTCACGGGACAGCACAGTAACCAATCACATGAAATATCTCGAGACCATTCTAACACCGGAGGCCATCACAAGTGCAGCACACTGCCCGAAAACGGATACAACACCTCGTGTTATGGACACCATCTAACACCAGCATCACATACATATAACACGGTCATAACACCCGTGCTACACAAATATAACACCACAACAGCACGTGTCACGCACGTAACATCAGCAGAACATCCGCGTGGCATTACTCTCAAACCCTTATAACAAAAACATAACACAAGAGAACAAGAACATAACAGAATTATAGCACTAACAGAATACAGGAAGTGAGGTGTGTGTCTTGAAAACACACACACACACTCAGGTCCTGCAGGGGAAGGTGGTGTTATCGATCTCCGGCTGATCGCTTCAAAGGTTGAGCCGTTTCCACCTCGGCTTTTGTAGGGTATTCTGGAGGCGGTATTGAGCGGGTGGCGGCCGGTGTGGGCTGCCGCTCACCATCTGTGGCCCTCACACTCATTTTTGCTCTCTGCCACGCATTCTCTGAGGGGAAAATGAGGAACGCCTCTCTTTATTAGTGTCTTCTCCTCAATTAACAGAGCCAGGTTTCCAGCAGAGAGGTAAGTGTTTTCTTGCCTCTAGGTTTATGAGCAAGCCACGTTTACTGCCATTCACTATACTCGTTTTACTCTAAGTTGGCAAAGAAGCCACGCCCCTCTTCCGTGGCTAAGGTAGCTGATTGGTTCATAAACAGTGTTCGTGTCGCTATCCATTTATCCACACTAAGTGTGTTCGCAGATTATATTCAGACCTGTTCTTCTGTATAATAATGTTAAAAGTTGGGAAAATAAAAATTTAAATAATTTTAAGGCATTAGCACTTTAGAGAGGATGTTAAAAATGTTAATCATGTATCACAAACGGTCGAAGTCAAGGACAACATCGTTTTTGAATGAAGCCTATTCATTACTTCTTTGTTTTGTAGTAAATATAAAGTGCTAATGCCTTAAAATCATTTAAATTCTTATGTTCCCAACTTTTTACACAAATATACAGAAGAACAGGTCTGATTATAATCTGTTAACACACTTAGTGTGAATAAATGGATAGCCACACGAACACTGTATATGAACCAATCAGCTAAATTAGCTATGGAAGAGGGGCGTGGCTTCTTCGTCAACTTAGCAGACGGCGACTTTTTACAGTGATAGTAAAGCAGCGTCCCATCCCCTGCTTAACTCACCGTGTGGCCGGGACAAAGACACTCCTGGGTCACCTCAAGCCGCGTTACAAGCTGCCGGGCCTAGCTAGGGCCAGTCACAGCTGCGGCGCTTCACCAAGCCGAAGCTGGTACCCGTATACCTGCCAGGCAGGGGAAGGATGAACAGCAGGGGTGAACTGTGCGACGGGGATCGAACCTAGGCCAGTAGATAAGTAGTCGACAATGCTAACCACAACTTATGATCCATCAAGTTAACATTTAGAAAAAAAAAAATGTACCATTAATGAACGGACAATAAAATTTCATGCATCTATATTTCAATTAGGGCCCGGCCTTGATGTGGACTTTTTTGTCCGTGACTGGATCCTTCGACATAAAAAAATAAAAAATAATACGGCAATATTTGGAACACATATCTTCACAAAGACAATAGACAATATATTGTCAGATTTCAACTGTCTCGCTTTTCCCCTCTATTCATACACGAGTATATAGATGAAAATACTACACAAAATATAAAGAACACAGAGAGTTGTAACGAAATGACGTTAAAAGAGCGACAGGAAGTTGCGATGCACATCTAGTGACACAAATCAAATGTAACCCATTTTGTGATAAACATCCAAGCATCCCTGAAACGTCGTCAACAGACAGACCCCCCGTGGGCTGAACATAGGATCCAGAGCGGTGTGGAGGAAGGTAGGAAAACGATAGTCCACTTAATTAATGACCAGTATCTAGCTATCACTACCTTAATCAACCTCGTGCAGCAACTGTCTACTGACGACCCGGTTGTGCGAGGCAGATCCCCAAGGGCGGCTCAGCGCTGACCCACAACAAACAAACTAGGTACTGAGGGCCCGACACTTGCCTGGCTTCCGCCCCTAACAAGATTCTCCCAGTGCGTCTAACTCCAGTCTTCATAAAAACGAGCCAAAATTAATAAAAATCGTTTGTAATTCACTGATTACTTCCTTATTAAAGTCCATTTCGTAATTCTGTACAGTTCAAACCATATGTAAGATACAGTTAATAGAAATAATTCCATGGATATCGTAATTAAGCAAGACTGACTCATGAGAATGTTAAGAGACGATGTTGTTAACTGATTACTGTACAGTTCAGCCAGCAGGCTACGGTCTCCATCCTGAATGACGTAAAGATTAATGATGATATACAACAGAGAAAGAACTTGAACACGATACCGCAACCCTTGAACATGACGCTGCGACCCTTCAACACGACGCTACGAACCATGAACACGACGCTGTGACCCTTGAACACGACGCTACAACCCTTGAACACAACGCTGTGTCCCTTGAACACGACGCTGTGACCCTTGAACATGACGCTATGACCCTTGAACACGACGCTGTGTCCCTTGAACACGACACTGCAACACTTGAACAAAATGCTGTGACCCTTGAACACGACGCTGCGATCCTTGAACACGACGCTGTGACCCTTGAACATGACGCTGTGACCCTTGAACATGACGCTGTGACCCTTGAACACGACGCTGTTACCCTTGAACACGACGCTACAACCCTTGAACACAACGCTGTGTCCCTTGAACACGACGCTGTGACCCTTGAACACGACGCTACGATCCTTGAACACAACGCTTTGTCCCTTGAACACGACGCTGTGACCCTTGAACATGACGCTGTTACCCTTGAACACGACGCTACGACCCTTGAAAACAACGCTGTATCCCTTGAACACGACGCTGTGACCCTTGAACATGACGCTGTGACCCTTGAACACGACGCTGTGACCCTTGAGCACGACGCTGTTACACTTGAACACGACGCTACGACCCTTGAACACAACGCTATGTCCCTTGAACACGACGCTGTGACCCTTGAACACGACGCTGTGACCATTGAACACGACACTGTGACCCCTGAACACGACGCTGTGACCCTTGAACACGACGCTGTTACCCTTGAACACAACGCTGTGTCCCTTGAACACGACGCAGTGACCCTTGAACATGACGCTGTGACCTTTGAACACGACGCTGTGACCCTTGAACACGACGTTGTGACCCTTGAGTACGACGCTGTTACCCTTGAACACGACGCTACGACCCTTGAACACAACGCTATGTCCCTTGAACACGACGCTGAGACCCTTGAACACGACGCTGTGACCCTTGAACACGACACTGTGACCCCTGAACACGACGCTGTTACCCTTGAACACGACGCTGTGTCAATTGAACACGACACTACGACCCTTGAACACAACGCTGTGTCCCTTGAACACGACGCTACGACCCTTGAACACAACGCTGTGTCCCTTGAACACGACGCTACGACCCTTGAACAAAACGCTGTGTCCCTTGAACACGACGCTGTGACCCTTGAACACGACGTTGTGACCCTTGAACACGACGCTGTTACCCTTGAACACGACGCTACGACCCTTAAACACAATGCTGTGTCCCTTGAACACGACGCTGTGACCCTTGAACATGACTGTATGATTATTCTCGCCTGCCTTACAGTCATCACCTGCCCTACAGATAGAGCCAGTCTGTCCCACGAACTAGCGTCCACCTCCAGACACCGCGTAATGCTCACCACACGTCAGGTCCCACGTTACGACATGGCTTACGTACACTACTGAGGGGTTCATATGCTCCCCTCTCGCCTCCCCATACCTCCCCTAACCCCACCACGAACTAACATGAACCTACAGCAAGAAAGTTTCACAAAGGCAATCTAACCTGGCATAACACAGCACCAGGCAGTCCTCGATCGTTACACGCGGTAACCCCTCCCCCCCGCCATTACCTACCATCCGCCAAATTGTACACTTGAGGTTAATTACATCGAACTAGGCAGGCGTTATTAGCGTTACCCAACTGGCTCTCATTAGCGTCAGAAGAGAGGAGCACTCACGTACCTCCCTCAGCAGGAACGAAGAGCGATCCACGTCAGGTGGCAACTCACCCTTCGGGACATCAGATAAACACCCTTACGTCTGGCGAGTCAAGCAGTAAGCACAGTATTACACCATCAATAAATCAGTAAACCCTTTATCTCTCCCTCCTCCCCTTCTTTCCCCAAAAGAAATTGATGGAAATCCATATTTTTCGTCAGTTACACATAGCCAGCTTATTTCCCTCACTACTCGGTAGAGAAGCTTATCTTTAATGCCTCAGTTGTTAGCAGACAAGCTTACCTTCCCTGAAATATCAAGCATGAAGCTCTCTCTCTCTCTCTCTCTCTCTCTCTCTCTCTCTCTCTCTCTCTCTCTCCAATCAGGTGAAAACTATTATCCTCTCGGCAAACAACTTGCTCAGTCTAAGCAAACACCTGAGCAGCTTATTCACCCCCAGAAACTGGCTGATTCGGTAAGTCTTAGCTTTTCCTCCCAGAGCAGAGAGATAAAGAGCTGAGTTTATTTGTTATAATAAAAAAAAACTGCAAACGGTTAAGGGACCGTAATATTATCCTCAGCAGGGAAGACGGGATACTGTTCCTCCTCAGTAAACATCAGATGTTTAAAGGCAGCGATAAAAATCTGTGAACACAGTCCTAAAATCGGCGCACAATCTCGGACAGCGATAAACACTAACGCACAACTGAAGAGAACGTTAAAAGACTGAAAAACACAGAAATCGATTGATTGTTAACGTCTACCTAAAACCAAAATAAACTAACCACAGCAGCAACACTACCGAATCACCACAGAAAACGAGAACTACCCACGAAGCCTATGTTGCGGCCCTCGAAAATTCTAAAGCATTGGACAGAATGTGACACAAGTGTTTGCTTACGAAACTTCCGCCATTTGGCTTTCCTCTGTCCTTCCAAAAAATCTCCCCATATGCTCTAACGCAGTATTCGCTGACGGATCGACATCCTCCTCCTATCCTGCCATCACTAGCGTTCCTCAGGCCTCTGTCCTATCGCCTATCCTTCCTCATTCTCCTCCGTAAACGACGTCCTTTCTTCAGCCATGTATCACGTGGCGATGGCTCCACTCTACATCCACACCTGAAACTCACTTCCCCCCCTCCCCTCCTGACCCCCACACTCGTTCGTTTACCCACAGTGAACATAACTAGCACCTTCTCTGAATTCGAACTTGTGCAACATCGTGGGACTGGGAGGCAGCAACATGCCAAAATTCAACAGAGATAAAATGCAGTTTCTATCTATAACTCTTTCTTAATCTCCCTCCTTCCCTACCATTTAATTTCAGAACGACTCAGTTCAGTCTTGCAGTCACATGAACAGGTTGAGCACGACCGTATCCACCACTGTATCCTGGATACTTCGCAAAATCTGCTTCCCAGCAGTTGGAGGGGGGGGGCTGTACACATAGTTTCCGAAATTCATCTTCCTGCGAGCAGCTATTCCATATATACAGGGGTTTCACTCGCCCCAGTATGGAGCGGAGTACCGCTTACATATCTCAGGTGGCTCTTCCACCTCTTGGCTCTTCGTCCACAGTGGAGTAAAAATCCTCCCGCTTTATCTACTCCCTTACAATCACCTCCCTTCAGCTGTCCCATTCCATCCGCTATGACACTGTTTACCTCTCTTTGTTTTACGGATATCATTTAAGCCACTGATCTCATGAGCTGTGTGTGTGTGTATCCCAGTCCCAAGAAACTGGGCCGCTGAACGCGTCTGGCCGCTGCTTCCCATAGCCTCTGTGCGGAGAGCAACCACATGAGGATTGACCGTAGGAACACCTTTCCCGTGGCAGTCTCTTCCGCCGTCATTCTTTCCCTATTAACCTTCCCGCCTTGACAGTCGGGTCTCCACCCGTCCCAGTACTTCAGGTGATCCTCCCTGCTGAAGGAACTTTTCTGCTACCTATCATGTCATCCCAGACGGCCATGACTGGAGCCAGCTTCTGACCCGACCGGGTCGGCTGAAAGAAAATAATAATAAAAAAAAAAGACGAGGCCTTTTTTTTTGTTGATACCAATTGAGAAATCACACAAGAAATATCATAACACACACACACACACACACACACACACACACACATACAACTCGAACTACCAGGGGAGGGTAATTAACCAGCGCCACCAATGCCACCTGCCGGTGGTTGGGTAATGAGGGGCTGTGAAAGCAATTAAATATTAATTGCTGCCATTGTGAGCGTCAGGTCTGGGTTGAATAGTCGAGTATGTGGCCAACATCTTCCACATGTGTTCCATTATTCGCATGCTATCATCTGTGTCCCATTCCTTGTACCAGATTCAGGGTACAGTTTCTTGGATTCTAAGATTTATTTCCCATTCCCCATTGCCTGACATGTTTCCCATTCTTCTTCTCTAACATCGCTGTCCTATCATTCGAACCCTAACATCTCTGGACCATTCCTCGTGTTCTAACATCACTGTCCAAATCCTTGCCTTATAATATTAATAATAATAATAATAATAATAATAATAATAATAATAATGATAATAATGATAATAATAATAATAAAAATAATAACAATAATAATAATAACAATAATAATAAATATACTTTATTCAGTCAATTTGCATTACATAGTACCAATTGAACCTCTATGTGGATCCAGAACCATATTAAAATACACATTCAGTCTCATACACAAGGTAAAAGAAAATAATAACATAAAAGTGCAGTAGCTAAAAGTATACATGTCCATTAAAAGACAACAGATTTGGTTCAGCGTCATTATCATACACACAGCACCATCAACACTATCAAAAACAATGAACAATTATCTTTTTGAGTTGACATGATTGTAAAATCTAATACTTCTTTGGTACAAATGAATCCTTATACCTGCATGTTTTTCTGCTTTTATTTTTTTTATGATGAACACAATCTTTTGCCTGATCTTAAATAAACATGAACCAATCCTTTTGTTCTACCATCCATGAACCAATCCTTACGGTTTACTATCCTTGAACTAATCCTTGTACTGTACCGTCTGATGGATCCTGTACTGCCCACAACAATCCTCTACCAACATAAACCTATCATACTGTGAATAAGAACCGCGGTATATCCCACAGCCTACCCTCCCGCATTAGACTGTCTTCTGTAATGATTCTGCTCTGAACAATCTACGGATCTGTTCCATCTGATCCCTAATAAAACAACTAGTGCAGGAAGGTGAGCGGAGAACGATGGCAAAGTGATTCTATTCGTGGCCACCACTACCATCACCATACTCATTTTCTCCCCTACCATGACCACTTTTACCAGGACCATCTTCACCTTCATCAGCACCATCCTCGCTTTCACCAGCTTCATACTCACTTTCACCAGCACCATACTCACTTTCATCAGCACCATATTCACTTTCGCCAGCACCATACTCATTTTCACCAGCACCATATTCTCATTCACCTGCACCATACTCACTTTCACCCCTACCATGATGACTTTTACCAGCACCATCCTCACTTTTACCAGCACCATACTCACTTTCACCAGCACCAGACTCACTGTCACCAGCATCATACTCACTTTCACCTGCACCATACTCACTTTCAACAGCACCATACTCACTTTCACCAGCACCATACTCACTTTCATCAGCAACATACTCACTTTCACCAGCACCATACTCACTTTCATAAGCACCATATTTATTTTCACTAGCACCATACTCACTTTCACCAGCATCATACTCACTTTCATCAGCACCATACACACATTCATCAGCACCATACTCATTTTCACCAGCACCATACTCACTTTCATCAGAACCATACTCATTTTCACTAGCATTATACTCACTTTCACAAGCGCCATACTCTTTTTCACCAGCACCATATTTTCTTTTACCAGCACCAACTCACTTTCACCCCTACCATGACCACTTTTACCACCACCATCCTCACTTTCACCCCTACCATGACCACTTTTACCATCAACATACTCATTTTCACCCCCCACCATAACCACTTTTACCAGCACCATACTCACTTTCACCAGCACCATACTCACATTCTCCAGCACCATACTCACTTTCACCAGCACCATACTCACTTTTTCAAGCACCATACTCACTTTCTCAAGCACTATACTCACTTTCACCAGCATCATACTCACTTTCACCAGCATCATACTCACTTTCACCAGCACCATACTCACTTTCACCAGCACCATACTCACTTTCTCCAGCATCATACTGACTTTCTCAAGCACCATACTCACTTTCGCCAGCATCATACTCACTTTCACCAGCATCATAATCACTTTCACCAGCACCATACTCACTTCCACCAGCACCATACTCACCTGCACCAGTACCATACTCACTTTCTCGGGCACCATACTCACTTTCACCAGCACCATACTTACTTTCATCGGCACCATACTCATTTTCACCAGCACTATACTCACTTTACCGCACCATCCTCACCTTCTCCAGCACCATATTGCCCTCATCACTCGAACCATCGCCCAAAGAGAGGTCATCCGACCCCTCAGGGGTCACGTAAAAGGGTCAGCTGTAATATCCAGAGGTCGTGCTCTCTGCTCAAGGGTCGTTCTGTCGTGCTCAATGGTCGTACCGTAGTACCATTCCTATAACGACTACCCTTCCTCAGCACCTCTCTCTCCCTCTCTATAATCTACCTTTGGCCAGAACAGAACGAACTCTGATGTCAGGAGTGTCAAGAGAGGGCCAAGGTTATGACGAGAGAGAGAGAGAGAGAGAGAGAGAGAGAGAGAGAGAGAGAGCTGGCCTGCTGGAAGTTAAGGCTCCAGGTATGGAACTATAGTAGAGGCGTCACATTGGCGGGTAATGGGTACCCTTAACGCAGGTTAGGATCTCTCCGTTGTACTGGTGGGCTGTCCTTACGTCTGGATTCTTTAAGTCCAGCAGGGGTCCTTTTTGGGTCAAGAAGACCTTAAAATGAGGGGTTCTTAAAGTAACTCTTATTTTTTTTAAATCATGGTCCTTTGGGTAAAGGGTTCTTAAAATGAGAAATCCTTAAAGTGAGAGGGGCATTTGACGTCAAGATCCCTAAAGTGAGTTTTTTTTTATATGATTATGGGTCCATTGAGTGTGGGGTCCTGAAAATGAGGGTTCCTTTAAGTAAGGGGTCCTTGAAGTTAGGGATCCTTAAAGTAAGCGGTCATCAAAGCGAGGCATTGTTAAAGTGAATGGTCCTTAAAATGAGAGGTCTTTAAAGTAAGGGGTCCTTGAAGTAAGAAGTCCTTAAACTGAGGGATCCTTAAAGAAAGAGATCCTTGAGAAGAGGGGCCCTTAAAGTAGAGGTCCTTTACGTGAGGGTTCCTTGAAATGTGGGGTTCTTAAAGCGAGGTATCTTTAAAGTCGGAGAGGCTACTGTTTATGAAGACCGTGCCATCTGCTCACTGGCGTGGGTACACAACCTTTACGAAACCCGCAGGAACGAGTAAGTTCCACAAGCAATAGGTAGATGGACACGTCTCCAAACCACAGGTTAGCCTGACTCTGTAGTTCTGTGTATATGAACATAATCGTCCCTGATGGCGAGCGGGAGAAACGAGAGAGCTGGGGCAGCACCACACCAGTCAGTCCCAGGCGTAGCCAGGCCTCGAGGAGCCCAGTGCACAACACATACACCTTCCAGGACCAGCCAGCCATCAAGACCTCATCCTTGACACCTGGCCCAGCCCGGCCCGCCCGCTGGGTGGCTCCTGGCTGGCAAATGTTCTTTCACACTCCAGGAGGAAACAGGAAAAGAAAGAAAAAGAAAAAGAAGCCGTTCTTTAAGCATTTCACAAGAGGTTGTACAAGACACAAGACGTAATTTTCAAAGACATTCATTTGCTAACTGTTCATATTGTGTCGCGTGTATTCCTGTCCAGTGGTGTTTCCCACTGCTTGACACTTCGAGAACTACGGAACGACTCTTGACCAGGACGGTTCGACCCTTAAGCACAATTTTAGAACATTTAAGTATGGAGGGACAACGGTCCTTGGGTGTGATGGCTTGCTCTTTGACCTGACCCTTCAGATTCAGGTCAAACATCAGGCCATGATACTCAAGGGTCGTAAATTCACCCATGAGGATCCTATCGTCGCGCTCGAGGGTCGGACCGTCACACTCGAGGACATAAGAAACCATTTACTACATAAACTGACGACGAACCAAACAATCAAACGTGTATCAGATTAAAAAAATATCCCTACAAATCATATTCCTTTTTGGGGATATCTACAAAGTTTGATATCTTTTTTGGTCAGATTTCTACACAACAATGAAATCATTTAAATCTAAAAAGAAAAAAAATCTAATGTAAATGAAATACAGTGCCATCCGTAACAATAATCTCCAAAGATTTTTTTTTTATTGTATATTTCATATATGGTCAGGTTTCTGGCCTACTGAGCACCACCTCCTGATGATCATCAACCCCCCAAAATGCACACACACGATCTCCACATCATCTCTACCTTTCAGGGTGAGAAAAAAAAACACAATAAAAGCATAATGCCGACTTCCAGCAAGGCTCAGGCACCAGTTAAAAGGCGTCATGACAAAACTCATCTCACATTTCGTTAATCACCGGCCGTAAAGTTGTTGGTAACTGCGTCTATTGGCTGCGTGGTCAGAGCAACACTTCCAACTGTCCGGACTTGTGATTACTCCGGCCGGGCACACCTCACGGCTGGCTCCTGCCAGGGTTGGGCGGGCCGAGTCAACAGGAAATGTTTGGTAAGCCGTTTTCACCTCACAGGTCTGCTCACGACTGCTACAGAGACACAAAGACGTGGTTGAGGAGGTGCAAACACGAGTAACTACGATGGTGCCGGAATTAAGGTGACTGAGCCACAATGAGAAGTTAACCTCCTCAGCAAGGCAGTACGACGCGAGAACACGACTGTACTGCACACGTCTTGAACACGATCCTAATAGCATGATCGTACAACACTTGAGCACGACGGTACGACCCTTGGGTACCACCCTTGGATGTGGTGGACTGACCTTTGACTTGACCTTTAGAGATGAGATCAGAGACCTGGCCGTACCGTCCTGCTGAAGGGGTTAAGACTACTGTTCAAAGAGAGTGTGTGACATTTACCCTACAATATAATGATGCTCAGTACGTTGAATAAATATATATTACTTGAAAGCGAAGATGAACTCGAGAGAGGCATCCAAATGATACAGGGTCGTACCCTTAAGCGAGGCAGTTTCATAAACCCGGGAAAGCCATTCGGATGATACGGGTTCGTTACCCTTGAGTGAAGCACTTTCATGAACCCGAGAAAACCATTCGAACAATAAGGTTTCTTTTCCTGAGCAAAACCGTTTCATGCTACAGTTACCATGACAACCCTGTTGGTGACACAAGTCTACGGAGGAGAGGCATCAAATATTTACCACACACGACCCTTAAATAATTAATCTGGTCCTTTCATCCACACGTGAAGGTATTCCTGACAGGGATGGAGATATAGACTTCTTTCTTTCTTTCTTTAAGACAGGAGCAAAGATTTCTACAATGGGATCCGTCACTTATGGCTTAACCAATCGTCTTAATCCCTTAAGCCCAAGGGTAAGACCCACAGGTAAGATGACCTGACCTTTGACCTGACCCTTAACAGTCAGGTCCCAGAGGCCGGCCATAAATCCACCAGCAGCAGCAGCAGCGGCAGACTTCTTTATAAAAGATTATTATCTTCCGCTGTCCTGTACTTCTGCCATGGTACAGCTGTCCAGACTGACTACGTCCTGTACCCTGACTGGATAACTACTAGTCTACCACAGCAACGACCAGTCGGTTTACAAGAGGTGTGTGTAACAGCCAATCACGTATGAGCCAGTCACAGCCCAGGATAGCTGTCAACCCCGGGAATCTGTCAAGGACCTCCTCAAGCCAGCCAACCAGCAAGTGACGTACAATAGCGACACCGACCTCGTACCCTCATTGGAGGCAACCAGCATGGGCCCCTAGCCAGGGTGATGACAATCTGTTCTGCTCAAAGAACAAACTCAACAAACGCGATCAGGAGATACTCAGGTAATTCACATGCAAGAAGGGAAACACACTCGCTCCACTGACACTCGGGCAACACGCTTGCTATGGGCTATGGACAGACGAAAGTGGAATCAAGATCCGGAACTTAAGCCTCCCACGACATGAGAGAAAATCATATGATTACCACAACAGGCTGCCTATGAGAAAAAACTGAGATGACAGTACCATGAAATATACTCCGGTGCTACTGATGAGAGATGTTAAGGTGACACGTCCATGCGAGACACGTGACAACAAACTAACCTTGCCAGTACGCAGCAGAGCAGAACGATCACCAGACACAAGTTCTCCCACCACTCCGCTCCACCTTTATGCTGTCGCCAGAAACAATAACAATTCTTTCCCTCCTTTTTTTTACCCCAAGGTTTGAGGACCACCTGGGTGGTGGGGTCTGCGTAGGCCCATCTTCAACTCATCAGTGTTTATGTCCTGTACTTACTGTACGCTCTAAGCTTGCCTCCACCTACCTCCAGCTACGTACCCGCCCGTCCCAACCCTCCCTCAGTACCATAAAAACGCTCCCTTTACATATACTTAGACAATCAAAGACTTTTAAATCGAAACTAATTACATCTGGCGACAGAGACTCAGCCTGGCCACAACCACTCCTCTCACCTTTCATCAGCACAAGCATCAAGCCTCCCAAAACTAAAAAGGAAGAAATATACATATATGTTACTTTTCTCATGACGCATTGGTAACTCCTAGTGTGTGTGTGTGTGTGTGAGAGAGAGAGAGAGAGAGAGAGAGAGAGAGAGA